>JAAEAF010004628.1:98282-233727 GCA_011037195.1 Triatoma infestans | reverse complement strand
TATTCGTCAGGCTAAGCCTGCTTATCTCGCAGCTAACCACCATATCTGGTGGCCATTCCACTATCCGCAAGCTGTGGACGCGCCTGGTAGCATGGGGATGCATCTGGGAAGAGGTCCCAGGGCCAGGTCTGAATACCTAGTATTTTATTTCTTATTTTTCATTGAGCAATATCGGATCTTTCTGTTTGAGCTTATATTATGTACGTAATTATTTACCTAATATTTAAATATATATATCATATACAACAATTTCAGGCTATGGATGTAAGAAAGCTAAAGCAAGGTGAAACATAGTATAAAACAGCATACATATTGTGCCAGTTAGTAGTGAATTATTTTAAACTTGATACCTGATTTTTGTACGTTGTTCTTTTTAAAATCTTCAACTATTTATTGCCCGTTGATTTGTAGGGCTGAGATACTAATTTATTCAGTTTGCATAAGAATGGAATGTAAAATATAAAATTAACGAGTCCTTATAGGATTCTTAAAACTTATATCTAATAATAATATAAAAAAAAATAACAACACCGCTTTCGTTAAGAGATAGTTTATTTATATTCATTTGTAAATACATATTATTTGTGTTTTGGAAACATATTTATCTTGCCTTTGATTGATTTCGAGCCAAGTAACCTGGACCTCTGGAGCTTTTCTCAACTACCTAAATGTTTTGAATAAACAATTCTGGTTCTATTAACAAGTATAACACTTTTATTAAAGCATCCAGTTCCGAGTTTATTTATATTCATTTTTATATACTTATTTGTGTTTTGGAAAGATATTTATCTCCCTTTAATTGACTTCGAGCCAAGTAATCTGGAACCTAGGACCTAAAATATTTAAAAAAAACAAATCTGTTTTACTTTCCCTTTACAAGTCTAACATTTTTTTT
Organism: Triatoma infestans; assembly: GCA_011037195.1. Taxonomy (NCBI): domain Eukaryota; kingdom Metazoa; phylum Arthropoda; class Insecta; order Hemiptera; family Reduviidae; genus Triatoma; species Triatoma infestans. The sequence continues at coordinate 232,832 of JAAEAF010004628.1, read as the reverse complement.
AATATAACTAAACCAGTCTGGTATAATGCTTACCTAATTTCTTCTCTGGCTGAAAGTCTTGGAAAATATCCATAATTCTTGCACCTTCAAATGTATGATAGTTTACTTATTACCATTTTTAAATTCATATTTGTGTTTTGGAAAAAAAATAATCTACACATTGATTGATTTTGAGCAAAGTAACTTGCACCTTGGGCTTTTCTCAACAACCTAAATGATTCGAAAAACATTTGTGGTTATATTTACAAGTATAACACTTTTCTTTAACCATCCAGAATGCTTTCCTAATTTCTTCTCTAATTTTTCTAAAATATCCATAGTTTGTAACTATTCATTTTTAAATTCATATTTCTGTTTTTGAAACAGATTTATCTACACATTTATTGCTTTCGAGCAAAGTACCATGGACCTTGGGCTTTTCTCAACAACCTTAATGTTTTGAAAAAACACTCCTGGTCATATTTACTAGTATAACACTTTTTTTAATGTATCTAGTTCCTGGAATAATGCTTACCAAATTTTTGTCTGGCTAAAAATCACCTCTAACTTTTCCCCCCCCCCCCCCCCCCCCCGGAAAAAAATATTCCATAACTCTTGAACATTATAATATATTTTTTTTGTGTATTTGTAGGGATCACATTACTTCTCCTATCAAACCTAACATATGCCCTCAGGGTAAATTAATATTGAACTTCTGACCTTTGTTGTTTGAGAAATACTTTACATTCTACATAATGAATGTAGTTGCAATAAATAAAATATAATTTTGTATGATATCTTTCTGTCTCAGATTCACGCAAAAAAATCATTTATAAGAGTATTACATGATACTTTCTCAAGTTTCTTTACTTTGTTTGGGAAACAATATTATCTACATATTGATTGATTTCGCGCAAAGTAACCTGGACCTTGGGCTTTTTTCAAAAAGTAAATGTTTTAAAAAAACATTTCTGGTTATATTTGCAAGTATAGCCCTTTTTTTAATGCATCCAGTTCCTGGTATAATGCGTACCTAATTTCTACCTGAAGTTTTACTTCTGCATTCTTCTTAGTTTCATTTTTACTTGTAATAAGGTACATAGATTGCAGTAGAAAGTCACCATACATATATTTGTCATGCCTCTTCAGGGTCAGTTTACATCCCATTTGTACTTGCTTCATTTCTTTCTTTTCTTCTGGTCCATTAATCTAATTCCTTTTTGACCTTGTGTGACATTCATTGCCTTACAGATTTTAAATTACACCGACAGAATTCTGCTTTTCTAAAATTTTTTGAGTCACGGTATATACCTTTTACACCGACATTAACGAAAAGTAGCTGCATGAATAAGCCAACAATTCCTATCTTCTTACATCTGACTCAATTAGTCACCCTTAGTCTAAAAATAATTGCTATATTCATATAAATTGCATAAGTAATTTTGAGAGGTAAGCTATAATAAGTACAATTCATATTTGGCTTTGGCTAGTTTCATTTTGGTTTCTATGTAATGACACCTGATTAATTTTCAATTCTATTTCTTTATTTGCTTAATTTAGATTTTAAGTTTTTAATTAAATACTCAATATATCTGATAACTAAACTGTTTGCATGTTCTTCACTAATCTTATTCTAATTTATGTTACCTACATTTGTTGTTCACTTCCATTATTACTAAATATTCTAGCTACTTTCTAAGTATCCTTGTTTGTTTTTTACTTCTGCTTTCATTCTAGCCAATTAAGGCTTCATTTTTCCTTATAATAAGGCAGTCCGATTGCATAGGAGATCACCAAACCATTATTTATCATGCCTCTTTGGGGACCAGTTTACATCACATTTACTTCCTTTATTTCTTTCCTTTCATCTGGTCCATTAATATCATTTCTGTTGGACCTTATGTGTGACTTACACTGTCTTATTGTTCTAAATTACACCGACTTCTGCTTTTCAAAATTTTTTTGAGTCACGGTATATACCTTAAAAACATTTTTTTTTGCAAAATACCGTGGATTTCCTCGCTCTCTTCCTGTTTTCTCAACTTTTGCTTTGCTTTCTCTTTATTTCCTTGCAAAACCTAAGGGTAGAGTTGTTTTTTGGTTTAATAATTTCTTGTGTTCTACTTTTTCTTTGTTACCAAAATATCATATATGCTCCGACATTCTACCTACCTGCATACTAATTTCTTTGTCTTTTTTTGCGAAATATCATCTCATTCATTTCTCATTTGTCTCATCAATATTTCCTTTCATCTTCTTTGTTTGCTACAAATATATGGAATCTCTCTCTTTTACCTTCTACTACAAATTTCTACTCTCATTTTGTTTTCTAAATGTGTTGATCTAATTACTCTTTCTTTCTTACTAACTTCTATATATTACTACGTTTTGTTTACAAAGCCAAATTCTATCTCCTACTATTATTGTTAACTAAATCTCAAGATCTACTATTTTATCTATCAGAATTTTATGTTCTACAACATTTTGTTTGCAAAATATTAAGAACTACTATTTTTATCTTATAGATTCTATGTTCTGTTAATTTCTCTTTACAAAATGTCTAGCTCTACTATTTTTATCTTAGCAAATTCTATCTTCTACTATATTTCGCTTGTTAAACACCAAGATCTACTATTTTTATCTTACTGACTTCTTTTTTCTAGTACTTTTTGGTTGCAATATATCAAGATCTATTAATTTATCCTATAGAGTTCTATCTTCTATTATTTTTTTTTGCAAAATGTCATAATCTACTACTTTTATCTTTTTGACTTTTATGTTGTACCAATTGTTGTTTGCAACTTCTGCTACTTTTTATTTGCAAAACATCAAGATCTACTATTTTTATTATGCTGCCTTCTATTTTCTCCAACTTTTTGTTTTCAAAAATGGGGATCTACTATTAGTATTTGAAAGACTTCTATGTACTACCAATTTTTGTTTCCATAATATCATGATCTACTATTTTTATCTTACAGATTTTGTTTTTTATTACTTTTTGTTGGCAGAATATTAAGATGTATTCTATCTTTCATTCTAACAAAAAGGATTTGCTTTTTTTTTCCGAATTGTCTGGATCTAATTCCTTCTTCTATGACTTCTTTTTTTATACTTCTTTTTGTTTGCATAACAGCATGATTAATTCACATTTTTTTCTTACTGATTTCAAATACTCTTCGTTTCCACAATATGTTATCTACTTTTTCTTTGAAAATATCAAGATTTACTATATCATCTTTCTGACATCCATTTCGTACTACTTTTTGAATGCAAACACTATTTTTATCATACTGACTTCTATTTTCTACTACTTTTGTGTTTGCAGAAACTGACGATCTACTATTTTTATCTACTGACTATCAAATTTCCATTTGCAAAATGTCAAGAGCTAATTTTTTTATCTTACTAACTTCTCTATCCTAGACTACATTTTGCTTGCCAAATATCAAGATCTACTATTTTTATTTTACTGACTTCTGTTTTCTAGTAATTTTCTTTCCGAAATATCATCTCCCACTATTTTTATCTTCCCGCCACTAATATTGTACATCATATTGTTCGAAAAATGCCTTGATCTACTATTTTTATTTTACTGACTTCTGTTTTCTAGTATATTTTGTTTGGAAAATATCACGTCTGACCACCTCCCAACTTGGAGCCCAGGTGATTTTTCTGTTGGGGTATCTTCACTTCGGTGCTTGCCAAACAATGCTTTAGAGGGCCACCTCTGCTGACAGGACATTATTGGAAGGCGGTGCTCACTCGCCTTGTCACACATCATCACTGGGTTATGAAGTCATTTGTAGGCCTGCCCGCGTCAGTAAACAGACCACCACCCTCCGATGTGTCCCCTTGTCCGCGACTGCTTATTCGTCAGGCTAAGCCTGCTTATCTCGCAGCTACCCACCATATCTGGTGGCCATTCCACTATCCGCAAGCTGTGGACGCGCCTGGTAGCATGGAAGAGGTCCCAGGGCCAGGTCTGAATACCTAGTATTTTATTTCTTATTTTTCATTGAGCAATATCGGATCTTTCTGTTTGAGCTTATATTATGTACGTAATTATTTACCTAATATTTAAATATATATATCATATACAACAATTTCAGGCTATGGATGTAAGAAAGCTAAAGCAAGGTGAAACATAGTATAAAACAGCATAAATATTGTGCCAGTTAGTAGTGAATTATTTTAAACTTGATACCTGATTTTTGTACGTTGGTCTTTTTAAAATCTTCAACTATTTATTGCCCGTTGATTTGTAGGGCTGAGATACTAATTTATTCAGTTTGCATAAGAATGGAATGTAAAATATAAAATTAACGAGTCTTTATAGGATTCTTAAAACTTATATCTAATAATAATATAAAAAAAAATAACAACACCGCTTTCGTTAAGAGATAGTTTATTTATATTCATTTGTAAATACATATTATTTGTGTTTTGGAAACATATATTCATTTGTAAATACATATTATTTGTGTTTTGGAAACATATTTATCTTGCCTTTGATTGATTTCGAGCCAAGTAACCTGGACCTCGGGAGCTTTTCTCAACTACCTAAATGTTTTGAATAAACAATTCTGGTTCTATTAACAAGTATAACACTTTTATTAAAGCATCCAGTTCCGAGTTTATTTATATTCATTTTTATATACATATTTGTGTTTTGGAAAGATATTTATCTCCCTTTAATTGACTTCGATCCAAGTAATCTGGACCTCGGACCTAAATATTTTAAAAAAACAAATCTGATTATATTTACAAGTATAACACTTTTTTTTAAATAATCCAGTTCCTGGTATAATGCTTACCTAATTTCTTCTCTGGCTGAAAGTCTTCGAAAATATGCATAATTCTTGCACCTTCAAATGTATGATAGTTTACTTATTACCATTTTTAAATTCATATTTGTGTTTTGGAAAAAAGATAATCTACACATTGATTGATTTTGAGCAAAGCAACTTGCACCTTGGGCTTTTCTCAACAACCTAAATGATTCGAAAAACATTTGTGGTTATATTTACAAGTATAACACTTTTCTTTAACCATCCAGAATGCTTACCTAATTTCTTCTCTAATTTTTCTAAAATATCCATAGTTTGTAACTATTCATTTTTAAATTCATATTTCTGTTTTTGAAACAGATTTATCTACACATTGATTGCTTTCGAGCAAAGTACCATGGACCTTGGGCTTTTCTCAACAACCTTAATGTTTTGAAAAAACACTCCTGGTCATATTTACTAGTATAACACTTTTTTTAAAGTATCTAGTTCCTGGAATAATGCTTACCAAATTTTTGTCTGGCTAAAAATCACCTCTAACTTTTCGAAAATATCCATAACTCTTGCACCTTCTAATATATTTTTTTTGTTGTAAGGTGATCAACATACTTCTCCTATCAAACCTAACATATGCCTCAGGGTAAATTAAATTGAACTTCTGACCTTTGTTGTTTGACTGAAATACTTTTAGATTCTAAATAATGAATGTAGTTGCAATAAATAAAATATAATTTTGTATGATATCTTTCTGTCTCAGATTCACGCAAAAAAATCATTTATAAGTTAGAGTTAACTTGTATTACATGATAAGTTCTCAGGTTTCTTTACTTTGTTTGGGAAACAATATTATCTACATATTGATTGATTTCGCGCAAAGTAACCTGGACCTTGGGCTTTTCTCAAAAAGTATATGTTTTAAAAAAACATTTCTGGTTATATTTGCAAGTATAACCCTTTTTTTAATGCATCCAGTTCCTGGTGTAATGCGTACCTAATTTCTACCTGAAGTTTTACTTCTGCTTTCTTCTTAGTTTCATTTTTACTTGTAATAAGGTACATAGATTGCAGTAGAAAGTCACCATACATATATTTGTCATGCCTCTTCAGGGTCAGTTTACATCCCATTTGTACTTGCTTCATTTCTTTCTTTTCTTCTGGTCCATTAATCTAATTCCTTTTTGACCTTGTGTGACATTCATTACCTTACAGATTTTAAATTACACCGACAGAATTCTGCTTTTCTAAAATTTTTTGAGTCACGGTATATACCTTTTACACAGACATTAACGAAAAGTAGCTGCATGAATAAGCCAACAATTCGTATCTTCTTACATCTGACTCAATTAGTCACCCTTAGTCTAAAAATAATTGCTATATTCATATAAATTGCATAAGTAATTTTGAGTGGTAAGCTATAATAAGTACAATTCATATTTGGCTTTGGCTAGTTTCATTTTGGTTTCTATGTAATGACACCTGATTAATTTTCAGTTCTATTTCTTTATTTTCTTAATTTAGATTTTGAGTTTTTAATTAAATACTCAATATATCTGATAACTAAACTGTTTGCATGTTCTTCACTAATCTTATTCTAATTTATGTTACCTACATTTGTTGTTCACTTCCATTATTACTAAATATTCTAGCTACTTTCTAAGTATCCTTGTTTGTTTTTTACTTCTGCTTTCATTCTAGCCAATTAAGGCTTCATTTTTCCTTATAATAAGGCAGTCCGATTGCATAGGATATCACCAAACCATTATTTATCATGCCTCTTTGGGGACCAGTTTACATCACATTTACTTCCTTTATTTCTTTCCTTTCTTCTGGTCCATTAATATCATTTCTGTTGGACCTTATGTGTGACTTACACTGTCTTATTGTTCTAAATTACACCGACTTCTGCTTTTCAAAATTTTTTTGAGTCACGGTATATACCTTAAAAACATTTTTTTTTGCAAAATACCGTGGATTTCCTCGCTCTCTTCCTGTTTTCTCAACTTTTGCTTTGCTTACTCTTTATTTCCTTGCAAGACCTAGGGGTAGAGTTGTTTTTTGGTTTAATAATTTCTTGTGTTCTACTTTTTCTTTGTTACCAAAATATCATATATGCTCCGACATTCTACCTACCTGCATACTAATTTCTTTGTCTTTTTTTGCGAAATATCATCTCATTCATTTCTCATTTGTCTCATCAATATTTCCTTTCATCTTCTTTGTTTGCTACAAATATATGGAAACTCTCTCTTTTACCTTCTACTACAAATTTCTACTCTCATTTTGTTTTCTAATTGTGTTGATCTAATTACTCTTTCTTTCTTACTAACTTCTATATATTACTACGTTTTGTTTACAAAGCCAAATTCTATCTCCTACTATTATTGTTAACTAAATCTCAAGATCTACTATTTTATCTATCAGAATTTTATGTTCTACAACATTTTTTTTGCAAACTATTAAGAACTACTATTTTTATCTTATAGATTCTATGTTCTGTTAATTTCTCTTTACAAAATGTCTAGCTCTACTATTTTTATCTTAGCAAATCCTATCTTCTACTATATTTCGCTTGTTAAACACCAAGATCTACTATTTTTATCTTACTGACTTCTATTTTCTAGTACTTTTTGGTTGCAATATATCAAGATCTATTAATTTATCCTATAGAGTTCTATCTTCTATTATTTTTTTTTGCAAAATGTCATAATCTACTACTTTTATCTTTTTGACTTTTATGTTGTACCAATTGTTGATTGCAACTTCTGCTACTTTTTATTTGCAAAACATCAAGATCTACTATTTTTATTATGCTGACTTCTATTTTCTCCAACTTTTTGTTTTCAAAAATGGGGATCTACTATTAGTATTTGAAAGACTTCTATGTACTACCAATTTTTGTTTCCATAATATCATGATCTACTATTTTTATCTTACAGTTTTTGTTTTTTATTACTTTTTGTTGGCAGAATATTAAGATGTATTCTATCTTTCATTCTAACAAAAAGGAGTTGCTTTTTTTTTCCGAATTGTCTGGACCTAATTCCTTTTTCTATGACTTCTGTTTTTATACTTCTTTTTGTTTGCATAACAGCATGATTAATTCACATTTTTTTCTTACTGATTTCAAATACTCTTCGTTTCCACAATATGTTATCTACTTTTTCTTTGAAAATATCAAGATTTACTATATCATCTTTCTGACATCCATTTCGTACTACTTTTTGAATGCAAACACTATTTTTATCATACTGACTTCTATTTTCTACTACTTTTGTGTTTGCAGAAACTGACGATCTACTATTTTTATCTACTGACTATCAAATTTCCATTTGCAAAATGTCAAGAGCTAATTTTTTTATCTTAATAACTTCTCTATCCTAGACTACATTTTGCTTGCCAAATATCAAGATCTACTATTTTTATTTTACTGACTTCTGTTTTCTAGTAATTTTTTTTCCGAAATATCATCTCCCACTATTTTTATCTTCCCGCCACTAATATTGTACATCATATTGTTCGAAAAATGCCATGATCTACTATTTTTATTTTACTGACTTCTGTTTTCTAGTATATTTTGTTTGGAAAATATCAAAATTTATTCTGCCTTTCCTACTAATCAAAAAGTATTCCTTCTTTTGGTTTCCGAATTGTCTGCATATAGTTTCTTTGTGAATGACTACTGTTTTGCTACTTGCTTTTGATTACGTAACAGCATGATTAAGCCTCATGTTTTCCTTAATGATTTCAACAACTTTTTGTTTGAAAAATATCAAGATGTACTCCATCATCCTTCTGACTTCCTTTTTGAACGCAAAATGTCAATGTTCTACTGTTTTTATCTTACCCATTGCTATCTTCTACAACCGTTTGTTTGAAAAATGTCAAGGTCAACTATTTTTATCTTAGTGACTTCTATTTACTGCTACTCATTGTTTGGAACATATGTCTATTCTATTTTCTTTCTACTGGAAAAGTTTGCTTCCCATATGTCCGATCTAGTTTTTCTTTCTCTCTTACTGATTACTGCTTTCTGTCTTCTTTTTGTTTGCGTAATAGCACCATTGAATCTCATTTATATCTTACGGAGTGTGCATACTAATCTCACGTCTGACCACCTCCCAACTTGGAGCCCAGGTGATTTTTCTGTTGGGGTATCTTCACTTCGGTGCTTGCCAAACAATGCTTTAGAGGGCCACCTCTGCTGACAGGACATTATTGGAAGGCGGTGCTCACTCGCCTTGTCACACCTCATCACTGGGTTATGAAGTCATTTGTAGGCCTGCCCGCGTCAGTAAACAGACCACCACCCTCCGATGTGTCCCCTTGTCCGCGACTGCTTATTCGTCAGGCTAAGCCTGCTTATCTCGCAGCTAACCACCATATCTGGTGGCCATTCCACCATCCGCAAGCTGTGGACGCGCCTGGTAGCATGGGGATGCATCTGGGAAGAGGTCCCAGGGCCAGGTCTGAATACCTAGTATTTTATTTCTTATTTTTCATTGAGCAATATCGGATCTTTCTGTTTGAGCTTATATTATGTACGTAATTATTTACCTAATATTTAAATATATATATCATATACAACAATTTCAGACTATGCGTGTAAGAAAGCTAAAGCAAGGTGAAATATATAGTATAAAACAGCATAAATATTGTGCCAGTTAGTAGTGAATTATTTTAAACTTGATACCTGATTTTTGTACGTTGTTCTTTTTAAAATCTTCAACTATTTATTGCCCGTTGATTTGTAGGGCTGAGATACTAATTTATTTAGTTTGCATAAGAATGGAATGTAAAATATAAAATTAACGAGTCTTTATAGGATTCTTAAAACTTATATCTAATAATAATATAAAAAAAAATAACAACACCGCTTTCGTTAAGAGATAGTTTATTTATATTCATTTGTAAATACCTATTATTTGTGTTTTGGAAACATATTTATCTTGCCTTTGATTGATTTCGAGCCAAGTAACCTGGACCTCGGGAGCTTTTCTCAACTACCTAAATGTTTTGAATAAACAATTCTGGTTCTATTAACAAGTATAACACTTTTATTAAAGCATCCTGTTCCGAGTTTATTTATATTCATTTTTATATACATATTTGTGTTTTGGAAAGATATTTATCTCCCTTTAATTGACTTCGAGCCAAGTAATCTGGACCTCGGACCTAAATATTTTAAAAAAACAAATCTGGTTATATTTACAAGTATAACACTTTTTTTTAAATAATCCAGTTCCTGCTATAATGCTTACCTAATTTCTTCTCTGGCTGAAAATCTTCGAAAATATGCATAATTCTTGCACCTTCAAATGTATGATAGTTTACTTATTACCATTTTTAAATTCATATTTGTGTTTTGGAAAAAAAATAATCTACACATTGATTGATTTTGAGCAAAGTAACTTGCACCTTGGGCTTTTCTCAACAACCTAAATGATTCGAAAAACATTTGTGGTTATATTTACAAGTATAACACTTTTCTTTAACCATCCAGAATGCTTACCTAATTTCTTCTCTAATTTTTCTAAAATATCCATAGTTTGTAACTATTCATTTTTAAATTCATATTTCTGTTTTTGAAACAGATTTATCTACACATTTGGAGATAGAATTTGGCTTTGTAAACAAAACGTAGTAATATATAGAAGTTAGTAAGAAAGAAAGAGTAATTAGATCAACACATTTAGAAAACAAAATGAGAGTAGAAATTTGTAGTAGAAGGTAAAAGAGAGAGTTTCCATATATCTGTAGCAAACAAAGAAGATGAAAGGAAATATTGATGAGACAAATGAGAAATGAATGAGATGATATTTCGCAAAAAAAGACAAAGAAATTAGTATGCAGGTAGGTAGAATGTCGGAGCATATATGATATTTTGGTAACAAAGAAAAAGTAGAACACAAGAAATTAGTAAACCAAAAAACAACTCTACCCGTAGGTTTTGCAAGGAAATAAAGAGTAAGCAAAGCAAAAGTTGAGAAAACAGGAAGAGAGCGAGGAAATCCACGGTATTTTGCAAAAAAAAAATGTTTTTAAGGTATATACCACCGTGACTCAAAAAAATTTTGAAAAGCAGAAGTCGGTGTAATTTAGAACAATAAGACAGTGTAAATCACACATAAGGTCCAACAGAAATGATATTAATGGACCAGAAGAAAGGAAAGAAATAAAGGAAGTAAATGTGATGTAAACTGGTCCCCAAAGAGGCATGATAAATAATGGTTTGGTGATATCCTATGCAATCGGACTGCCTTATTATAAGGAAAAATGAAGCCTTAATTTGCTAGAATGAAAGCAGAAGTAAAAAACAAACAAGGATACTTAGAAAGTAGCTAGAATATTTAGTAATAATGGAAGTGAACAACAAATGTAGGTAACATAAATTAGAATAAGATTAGTGAAGAACATGCAAACAGTTTAGTTATCAGATATATTGAGTATTTAATTAAAAACTTAAAATCTAAATTAAGAAAATAAAGAAATAGAATTGAAAATTAATCAGGTGTCATTACATAGAAACCAAAATGAAACTAGCCAAAGCCAAATATGAATTGTACTTATTATAGCTTACCTCTCAAAATTACTTATGCAATTTATATGAATATAGCAATTATTTTTAGACTAAGCGTGACTAATTGAGTCAGATGTAAGAAGATAGGAATTGTTGGCTTATTCATGCAGCTACTTTTCGTTAATGTCTGTGTAAAAGGTATATACCGTGACTCAAAAAATTTTAGAAAAGCAGAATTCTGTCGGTGTAATTTAAAATCTGTAAGGCAATGAATGTCACACAAGGTCAAAAAAGAATTAGATTAATGGACCAGAAGAAAAGAAAGAAATGAAGCAAGTACAAATGGTATGTAAACTGACCCTGAAGAGGCATGACAAATATATGTATGGTGACTTTCTACTGCAATCTATGTACCTTATTACAAGTAAAAATGAAACTAAGAAGAAAGCAGAAGTAAAACTTCAGGTAGAAATTAGGTACGCATTATACCAGGAACTGGATGCATTAAAAAAAGGGTTATACTTGCAAATCTAACCAGAAATGTTTTTTTAAAACATTTACTTTTTGAGAAAAGCCCAAGGTCCAGGTTACTTTGCGCGAAATCAATCAATATGTAGATAATATTGTTTCCCAAACAAAGTAAAGAAACTTGAGAACTTATCATGTAATACTCTTATAAATGATTTTTTTGCATGAATCTGAGACAGAAAGATATCATACAAAATTATATTTTATTTATTGCAACTACATTCATTATTTAGAATGTAAAAGTATTTCAGTCAAACAACAAAGGTCAGAAGTTCAATTTAATTTACCCTGAGGCATATGTTAGGTTTGATAGGAGAAGTATGTTGATCACCTTACAACAAAAAAAATATATTAGAAGGTGCAAGAGTTATGGATATTTTCGAAAAGTTAGAGGTGATTTTTAGCCAGACAAAAAATTTGGTAAGCATTATTCCAGGAACTAGATACTTTAAAAAAAGTGTTATACTAGTAAATATGACCAGGAGTGTTTTTTCAAAACATTAAGGTTGTTGAGAAAAGCCCAAGGTCCATGGTACTTTGCTCGAAAGCAATCAATGTGTAGATAAATCTGTTTCAAAAACAGAAATATGAATTTAAAAATGAATAGTTACAAACTATGGATATTTTAGAAAAATTAGAGAAGAAATTAGGAAAGCATTCTGGATGGTTAAAGAAAAGTGTTATACTTGTAAATATAACCACAAATGTTTTTCGAATCATTTAGGTTGTTGAGAAAAGCCCAAGGTGCAAGTTACTTTGCTCAAAATCAATCAATGTGTAGATTATTTTTTTTCCAAAACACAAATATAGTTTTGGAAAAAAAATAATCTTCCAAAAATAATCTTCTAGTTTTTCTTTCTCTCTTAATGATTACTGCTTTCTGTCTTCTTTTTGTTTGCGTAATAGCACCATTGAATCTCATTTATATCTTACGGAGTGTGCATACTAATCTCACGTCTGACCACCTACCAACTTGGAGCCCAGGTGATTTTTCTGTTGGGGTATCTTCACTTCGGTGCGTGCCAAACAATGCTTTAGAGGGCCACCTCTGCTGACAGGACATTATTGGAAGGCGGTGCTCACTCGCCTTGTCACACATCATCACTGGGTTATGAAGTCATTTGTAGGCCTGCCCGCGTCAGTAAACAGACCACCACCCTCCGATGTGTCCCCTTGTCCGCGACTGCTTATTCGTCAGGCTAAGCCTGCTTATCTCGCAGCTAACCACCATATCTGGTGGCCATTCCACCATCCGCAAGCTGTGGACGCGCCTGGTAGCATGGGGATGCATCTGGGAAGAGGTCCCAGGGCCAGGTCTGAATACCTAGTATTTTATTTCTTATTTTTCATTGAGCAATATCGGATCTTTCTGTTTGAGCTTATATTATGTACGTAATTATTTACCTAATATTTAAATATATATATCATATACAACAATTTCAGGCTATGGATGTAAGAAAGCTAAAGCAAGGTGAAACATAGTATAAAACAGCATAAATATTGTGCCAGTTAGTAGTGAATTATTTTAAACTTGATACCTGATTTTTGTACGTTGTTCTTTTTAAAATCTTCAACTATTTATTGCCCGTTGATTTGTAGGGCTGAGATACTAATTTATTCAGTTTGCATAAGAATGGAATGTAAAATATAAAATTAACGAGTCTTTATAGGATTCTTAAAACTTATATCTAATAATAATATAAAAAAAAATAACAACACCGCTTTCGTTAAGAGATAGTTTACTTATATTCATTTGTAAATACATATTATTTGTGTTTTGGAAACATATTTATCTTGCCTTTGATTGATTTCGAGCCAAGTAACCTGGACCTCGGGAGCTTTTCTCAACTACCTAAATGTTTTGAATAAACAATTCTGGTTCTATTAACAAGTATAACACTTTTATTAAAGCATCCAGTTCCGAGTTTATTTATTTTCATTTTTATATACATATTTGTGTTTTGGAAAGATATTTATCTCCCTTTAATTGATTTCGCGCAAAGTAACCTGGACCTTGGGCTTTTCTCAAAAAGTAAATGTTTTAAAAAAACATTTCTGGTTATATTTGCAAGTACAACCCTTTTTTTAATGCATCCAGTTCCTGGTATAATGCGTACCTAATTTCTACCTGAAGTTTTACTTCTGCTTTCTTCTTAGTTTCATTTTTACTTGTAATAAGGTACATAGATTGCAGTAGAAAGTCACCATACATATATTTGTCATGCCTCTTCAGGGTCAGTTTACATCCCATTTGTACTTGCTTCATTTCTTTCTTTTCTTCTGGTCCATTAATCTAATTCCTTTTTGACCTTGTGTGACATTCATTGCCTTACAGATTTTAAATTACACCGACAGAATTCTGCTTTTCTAAAATTTTTTGAGTCACGGTATATACCTTTTACACAGACATTAACGAAAAGTAGCTGCATGAATAAGCCAACAATTCCTATCTTCTTACATCTGACTCAATTAGTCACCCTTAGTCTAAAAATAATTGCTATATTCATATAAATTGCATAAGTAATTTTGAGAGGTAAGCTATAATAAGTACAATTCATATTTGGCTTTGGCTAGTTTCATTTTGGTTTCTATGTAATGACACCTGATTAATTTTCAGTTCTATTTCTTTATTTTCTTAATTTAGATTTTAAGTTTTTAATTATATACTCAATATATCTGATAACTAAACTGTTTGCATGTTCTTCACTAATCTTATTCTAATTTATGTTACCTACATTTGTTGTTCACTTCCATTATTACTAAATATTCTAGCTACTTTCTAAGTATCCTTGTTTGTTTTTTACTTCTGCTTTCATTCTAGCCAATTAAGGCTTCATTTTTCCTTATAATAAGGCAGTCCGATTGCATAGGATATCACCAAACCATTATTTATCATGCCTCTTTGGGGACCAGTTTACATCACATTTACTTCCTTTATTTCTTTCCTTTCTTCTGGTCCATTAATATCATTTCTGTTGGACCTTATGTGTGACTTACACTGTCTTATTGTTCTAAATTACACCGACTTCTGCTTTTCAAAATTTTTTTGAGTCACGGTGGTATATACCTTAAAAACATTTTTTTTTGCAAAATACCGTGGATTTCCTCGCTCTCTTCCTGTTTTCTCAACTTTTGCTTTGCTTACTCTTTATTTCCTTGCAAAACCTAAGGGTAGAGTTGTTTTTTGGTTTAATAATTTCTTGTGTTCTACTTTTTCTTTGTTACCAAAATATCATATATGCTCCGACATTCCACCTACCTGCATACTAATTTCTTTGTCTTTTTTTGCGAAATATCATCTCATTCATTTCTCATTTGTCTCATCAATATTTCCTTTCATCTTCTTTGTTTGCTACAAATATATGGAAACTCTCTCTTTTACCTTCTACTACAAATTTCTACTCTCATTTTGTTTTCTAAATGTGTTGATCTAATTACTCTTTCTTTCTTACTAACTTCTATATATTACTACGTTTTGTTTACAAAGCCAAATTCTATCTCCTACTATTATTGTTAACTAAATCTCAAGATCTACTATTTTATCTATCAGAATTTTATGTTCTACAACATTTTGTTTGCAAACTATTAAGAACTACTATTTTTATCTTATAGATTCTATGTTCTGTTAATTTCTCTTTACAAAATGTCTAGCTCTACTATTTTTATCTTAGCAAATTCTATCTTCTACTATATTTCGCTTGTTAAACACCAAGATCTACTATTTTTATCTTACTGACTTCTATTTTCTAGTACTTTTTGGTTGCAATATATCAAGATCTATTAATTTATCCTATAGAGTTCTATCTTCTATTATTTTTTTTTGCAAAATGTCATAATCTACTACTTTTATCTTTTTGACTTTTATGTTGTACCAATTGTTGTTTGCAACTTCTGCTACTTTTTATTTGCAAAACATCAAGATCTACTATTTTTATTATGCTGACTTCTATTTTCTCCAACTTTTTGTTTTCAAAAATGGGGATCTACTATTAGTATTTGAAAGACTTCTATGTACTACCAATTTTTGTTTCCATAATATCATGATCTACTATTTTTATCTTACAGATTTTGTTTTTTATTACTTTTTGTTGGCAGAATATTAAGATGTATTCTATCTTTCATTCTAACAAAAAGGATTTGCTTTTTTTTTCCGAATTGTCTGGATCTAATTCCTTCTTCTATGACTTCTGTTTTTATACTTCTTTTTGTTTGCATAACAGCATGATTAATTCACATTTTTTTCTTACTGATTTCAAATACTCTTCGTTTCCACAATATGTTATCTACTTTTTCTTTGAAAATATCAAGATTTACTATATCATCTTTCTGACATCCATTTCGTACTACTTTTTGAATGCAAACACTATTTTTATCATACTGACTTCTATTTTCTACTACTTTTGTGTTTGCAGAAAATGACGATCTACTATTTTTATCTACTGACTATCAAATTTCCATTTGCAAAATGTCAAGAGCTAATTTTTTTATCTTACTAACTTCTCTATCCTAGACTACATTTTGCTTGCCAAATATCAAGATCTACTATTTTTATTTTACTGACTTCTGTTTTCTAGTAATTTTCTTTCCGAAATATCATCTCCCACTATTTTTATCTTCCCGCCACTAATATTGTACATCATATTGTTCGAAAAATGCCATGATCTACTATTTTTATTTTACTGACTTCTGTTTTCTAGTATATTTTGTTTGGAAAATATCAAAATTTATTCTGCCTTTCCTACTAATCAAAAAGTATTCCTTCTTTTGGTTTCCGAATTGTCTGCATATAGTTTCTTTGTGAATGACTACTGTTTTGCTACTTGCTTTTGATTACGTAACAGCATGATTAAGCCTCATGTTTTCCTTAATGATTTCAACAACTTTTTGTTTGAAAAATATCAAGATGTACTACATCATCCTTCTGACTTCCTTTTTGAACGCAAAATGTCAATGTTCTACTGTTTTTATCTTACCCATTGCTATCTTCTACAACCGTTTGTTTGAAAAATGTCAAGGTCAACTATTTTTATCTTAGTGACTTCTATTTACTGCTACTCATTGTTTGGAACATATGTCTATTCTATTTTCTTTCTACTGGAAAAGTTTGCTTCCCATATGTCCGATCTAGTTCCTGTTTCTCTCTTAATGATTACTGCTTTCTGTCTTCTTTTTGTTTGCGTAATAGCACCATTGAATCTCATTATATCTTACAGTGTGTGCATACTCATCCCACGTCAAACCACCCACCTTGGAGCCCAGGTGATTTTTCTGTTGGGGTATCTTCACTTCGGTGCTTGCCAAACAATGCTTTAGAGGGCCACCTCTCCTGACAGGACATTATTGGAAGGCGGTGCTCACTCGCCTTGTCACACATCATCACTGGGTTATGGAGTCTTTTGTAGGGCTGCCCGCGTCAGTAAACAGCCCACCACCCTCCGATGCGTCCCCTTGTCCGCGACTCCTTATTCGTCAGGCTAAGCCTGCTTATCTCGCAGCGAACCACCATATCTGGTGGCCATTCCATTATCCGCAAGCTGTGGACGCGCCTGGTAGCATAGGGATGCATCTGGGAAGAGGTCCCAGGGCCAGGTCTGAATACCTAGTATTTTATTTCTTATTTTTCATTGAGCAATATCGGATCTTTCTGTTTGAGCTTATATTATGTACGTAATTATTTACCTAATATTTAAATATATATATCATATACAACAATTTCAGACTATGCGTGTAAGAAAGCTAAAGCAAGGTGAAATATATAGTATAAAACAGCATAAATATTGTGCCAGTTAGTAGTGAATTATTTTAAACTTGATACCTGATTTTTGTACGTTTTTCTTTTTAAAATCTTCAACTATTTATTTCCCGTTGATTTGTAGGTCTGAGATACTAATTTATTCAGTTTGCATAAGAATGGAATGTAAAATATAAAATTAACGAGTCTGAATAGGTTTCTTAAAACTTATATCTAATTATAATATAAAAAAAAATAACAACACCGCTTTCGTTAAGAGATAGTTTATTTATATTCATTTGTAAATACATATTTGGAGCCAAAGGTATGAGGGAGTATTCTTCGCATAGGGCGAAACGTCTGCATATAGTTCCTTTGTGAATTACTACTGTTTTGCTACTTGCTTTTGATTACGTAACAGCATGATTAAGCCTCATTTTTTCCTTAATGATTTCAACAACTTTTTGTTTGAAAAATATCAAGACTTCCTTTTTGAACGCAAAATGTCAATGTTCTACTGTTTTTATCTTACCCATTCCTATCTTCTACAACCGTTTGTTTGAAAAATGTCAAGGTCAACTATTTTTATCTTAGTGACTTCTATTTACTGCTACTCATTGTTTGGAACATATGTCTATTCTATTTTCTTTCTACTGGAAAAGTTTGCTTCCCATATGTCCGATCTAGTTTTTCTTTCTCTCTTAATGATTACTGCTTTCTGTCTTCTTTTTGTTTGCGTAATAGCACCATTGAATCTCATTTATATCTTACGGAGTGTGCATACTAATCTCACGTCTGACCACCTCCCAACTTAGAGCCCAGGTGATTTTTCTGTTGGGGTATCTTCACTTCGGTGCTTGCCAAACAATGCTTCTGAGGGCCACCTCTCCTGACAGGACATTATTGGAAGGCGGTGCTCACTCGCCTTGTCACACATCATCACTGGGTTATGGAGTCTTTTGTAGGGCTGCCCGCGTCAGTAAATAGCCCACCACCCTCCGATGTGTCCCCTTGTCCGCCACTGCTTATTCGTCAGGCTAAGCCTGCTTTTCTCGCAGCTAACCACCATATCTGGTGGCCATTCCACTATCCGCAATCTGTGGACGCGCCTGGTAGCATGGTGATGCATCTGGGAAAAGGTCCCAGGGCCTGGTCTGAATACCTAGTATTTTATTTCTTATTTTTCATTGAGCAATATCGGATCTCCTCTCGTTCTTATTAATCTTACTTTCTTTCTTCTATCTCTTAGCTCAGCAGATAATTCCCATGATATCCTGAGAAACTAATGCCAATTACCTGGCCTTCCTTCTTTCTTAGTACCTATTAAATTCCTTCCTTCTCTTTTAAAAAAGTGTTTTTTATTAATTGTATTCTATTATTATTTTCTTCTGTTTTTGAATTTATTTTTACTTTGGGTTAGTCCCTTTCTTGTTTGTCCAGAATGGCTCAAATCTGACGCACAAACTGAGATTGTTTTTCAGCTAACATTTTCTAAAAGTGGTTTGAGAAACGTTAAGTATTGAAAGTTAAGTACGTAAATTTAATTCTGATGTTCTATTTTATCTATTGATGCATAATGAGTTTTATTCATTCTTGTATTTGCTTAGTCAATTTATTTTGTTTTTTTTTTATGTCCTCGGTTTAATCATAATCCTGTTCCTCTGACCTATTAGCTTGCTTCTTGATTTCCGATATTTTCTAATGGAAAATTAATGTCTATCAGTGGGGATGAATCCTAAGACGCTCCATCGATAGATCTAAATTAATGATTTCAATCTATAACGTCTTCATCTTCAAGTTTCTTTTAATCATCAGAGATTTTTTTCTGTGCAACCCTGCTATGTTTTGTGATCATCAATGGATTTAAACTAATTTGACGGTCACTAATACACTCACTGTTTATCAAGATATCCTGAAGTTAAAAAAACATTTCAACCCGAACCATCGTTAATGGGAGAATTCTATATTTCTTCATTTACTTCCGTTTTCTCGTGGCGATATCTATCAAGAATTTTCTTCTTTTACACATACTATGTACTTTTTCCAACTTACTTCCTTTCGGTAAACATTTTATCTTTTATCATTATTTTCAGTCACCTCTTACATCTACTTCTACTTCAGCGTGTTCGTTACTTTTCTGCTTTATTTGGCCAATTCAGCGCTATCCTCGTACAATTCTCAGAAAAATTGGTACAAGTAAAATTGTAGGACCATATACTACAGTATGAGTAGTTAACATAACATTAAGAAATATATGGGAACTTTTCCTAGATAATGGCTTTTATTTAGCAAATAAAAAAAAATTCCTAATTCCACTTTATTTTGTTTCAGAGTAATACTGAAGCTACGTCCTGCTTCAACATAGTGAAACAGTATTGCTACTCTGGGGCAAATGAAGATTCAGCTCGGGAAGATATAGCATCAGCAGGCGGAGAAACGAGCGGAGGTAGATCCAATCAAGTACTGATGTCACGAAAAGCATATTGGAATTCTATTTATGAACACAACGAACAAATCTAAAATATTTAAGAAATTTCACCATTATTAGTATAATTGCTATTTGTTTTCAATCAATAAACATTATTTGTATGTACAAATGCATTTAGAATATTACTCCTATATTATTGTCATAAAACGTTGAGTGCCTATAAACCTTGATATTTGCCAATCATTTGAAAATTTGCAATAGCTTTATTAATATAGTGGTTCATCTTAATAATCAATGGAGTTACTAGCTTGTAAATTTGAGCATTATGTCCGGCTTATCTGGAGAGTCAATACTTGGTTCTTTTTCTTGGCAGATAAAGATTAACAACATTTCCTGTTTCTTCCTAACACTTACTTCTGTTTCAGCTTATATTATGTACGTAATTATTTACCTAATATTTAAAATCTTAGTATTTTATTTATTATTTTTCATTGAGCAGTATCGGATCTTCTCGTCCTTATTAATCCTACTTTCTTTCTTCTATCTCTTAGCTCAGCAGATAATTCCCATGATATCCTGAGAAATTAATGCCAATTACCTGACCATCCTCCTTTCTTAGTACCAATTAAATTCCTTCCTCCTCTTTCCGCAATATCATGACCTATTCTCTCTTTCTTACGACTATCACTTCCCCATATTCTTTCTCTTAGCTCAGAAACTACATCTTATTATTTGCTTACAATATGACATCATGAGTACTGCTACAGACTACATTTTTGTTTCTTACTTACCCAACTCAAAAGCTATTTCTTACTATTCTTTACTACTTGACCTCATGGTCTGGATGCCTTTCTTTCTTATTGACCTTTATTTCTTTGTTACAGAGTACTACTTTTTTTAATCTTCCTTTTATATTAAAAGGCATTACGTACTATTTGTATATAATTTGGCATTATAATCTGACTGTCTTTCTTTTTTACTAACTACGATTTTCTTTCTTCTTTCTATTACGTTAAATGCCACTTATAGCTATTTTTAAACAACTCGGCCTGATGATCTCACTGTCATTCTTTCTTACTGGCCACTTTTTCTTTCTTCATGCGTTCAAATAATAAGCCACTTCTTGCTATTTCTATACAACTTGGCCTCATGACCTGACGGTTTTTCATTCTTGCTGATTACGGTTTTCCTGCTTTTTTCTTTTAAGTTATAAACCACTTCTTGCTATTTCTATACAATTTGCCCTAATTACATGACTGTCATACTTTCTAACTGATTATTTTTTCCTTCTCCATTCCTTCAAATTATAAGCCACTTCTTGCTATTTCTATACAACTTGGCCTAATGATCTGACTGGTCTTTATTTCTTACTGATCTGACGGTCTTTCATACTTATTGACTACTGTTTTCCTTGTTCTTTTAGTTTGAGTTTTTTTAATTAAGGCGTGTCAACTGCCACGGTCATTTGCGCCCGGAACCTTCTCAGTGCACTGCCGGCCTCCGGACAGTGTTCTCTCATTACAGACAACACTGTCCATCACCGGACAGTGAGCTGTAAAGGCTCCTAGGAAGAGAAAATCTAAGGGCAGCACGGTTTCCTTGTTCTTTCTACACTGTTAAAAGCCACTTCTTGCAAATTCTATATAACTTGCCCTAACATATTCACTTACTATTACTACTTTTTTTTTCTGTTATCATTCTTGCACCCTGGCTTTCATTCTTTTACATCTTTGTTTCTTTTTCCAGTCTAAAATCTCCATTCATTTTATTTAATTTTTACTAACTACTCATATTGCGTTACTATTTAAATCTTACTGATTTAATTTAATTTTTACATAATCATATTGCGTCACTATATTATGTTTTTGTTATTTTAGGTTTAGTAATTATTCTGAATTATTGAGACATTCTCTGATATTTTTTTTATTTTCTTACCTCATTTATCTCAGCTTTCATTTTGTTGCATTCAACTTGCCTTCTCTCTCACGGTCGTTCCTCATTTTCATGACTCACTTTTTTTATACCATTATTTGTGCTCTCTTCCAAATAATATTCTACTTTCTATTATTTTTTAACTTCTTTTCGTTTTGTATTTGTCCAATCTAAAAAAAATATATG
Organism: Triatoma infestans; assembly: GCA_011037195.1. Lineage (NCBI taxonomy): Eukaryota > Metazoa > Arthropoda > Insecta > Hemiptera > Reduviidae > Triatoma > Triatoma infestans. The sequence goes on along the minus strand of JAAEAF010004628.1, from coordinate 210,744 downwards.
TCTACTTGAAAAGTCAAGTAGACATATATTTTTTTTTTATCGATTCATTCTATCAACCCTAAATTTTTAATACTTTTTACTTATTTCTATTATTTGTTACAACTTTTCTTTAAGAGTTTTTTATTAACTGTATTCTATTATTATTTCTTTTATTATTATTATTACTTTTTCTTAGAGTCTGGGGCTCCCAGACAGGATCTCAGCGCCTTACACTGTAATCTATCTATTTTCTTTAAGTGGGTGTCTGCGGCATCGTCGTATACAAAACAACCATAGTCAATAGATAGTATTAATTGTCTGTAAATGATGAGGGATGTTTTAACATCGGCCCCATAATTAAGGTGGTTTATACGTCTTAAAATATTCAACGATTGCTCACATTTTTTGATGATGTAGTTAATATGGGTTTTCCACAACAGTTTACTGTCAATGAACATCCCTAACGTTTTCATAGTAGGCTCAACACGCATGTCATAGTCACCAAGGCTCAATATTGGAGGAATTGTCTATCGCCTTCGCCGAGTGAAGAGAGTAACGCTGCTCTTACTTTCTGAAATTGAGAATCCCATGTAGGTGCACCACTCATTAAAAAAGAACCTGCCTCTATTCAGTGTGCTGATGGCTTCTTCTAAATTCTTTTGTTGACTATATAAGATGAATCGTCTGCAAATTGGGAGACATAAATATCTGTCCCTAACGAGTCCACTAGATCCGCAGAGTAGATGTTAAATAAAATTGGGCTTAAATCAGGCAGTAGGACTATGTATGTCACCCGAGGGCCATACAGCTTATTGGTGCGAACAACGATAGAGCGTGAGCATAGTAGATTATAGATGTTACCTATTAATCTTGAGGGTGCTCCAAGAGCAATCATTTTTTTAATAAGAACGCAAATGTTGACGTTATTGAATGCGTTTGTCAAATCAATATTTGCCGCCAGCATGAACTTATTATCGGTGAAGGAATTATGAATGTCGTTAACAAAGCTAGATAAGGCCTCTAAAGTAGATAGTTTTTTCCTAAATCCATTTTGGAAGGCAGGGATCACATTCTCTGATTCGACCCACCACTCAAAACGAGCTTTCATTAGCCTTTCAAATGTTTTACATAAACAGGACGATAGTGCTATGGGTCGGTAAGACTGATGAGAATCCTGGCTCTTAAGGAGCTTCAATAGAGGTATTACAATAAATTGGCTTCACTGTTCTATTTTTATTTGATTGATCCAGATATCATTAAAAATTTGGAGTAGTCGATTTCTTCCATTGGCAGATAAATGATTGAGCATCGGATAGTGGATATTATCTTGCCCTGTGGCGGTGTTACTATTGATCTTAATTACTTGAAGTAGTTCGGAATAGTTGAAAGGATCGTTTAATCTGTGAGGATGTGTTGATGGGTCTGGTGTTATACACTGTTCTGGGACCGTAACAGGAGTGAGGTTATTTAGAAATTCTCATTCGTCATTATTTTGTATTTTTTTCCTGTATCCGTGGCTAAGAGCTTCAATTTGATCCCAAATGTCCTTCATTGGGATGTTGATGTTGAATGAGATGCAGAATTCAACCCATTTATTTTTTTTTATTTTTATATATTCTGCGACAAGGAGCGTGGGAGCGTTTACTGCTGATGAAATTTGCCCACGTTGGCGACCTTAGAAATGTTTTAAATGTTTTTATATTGTCCTTTCTAGCCTCATCGCAGTCATCATCCCATCAAGGTTTGGGAGGGAATCTAGGTTTGCGACCCTGGTATAACTTGACCTTAGGAATGGAGATTTCGGCAGCTTTATTGATATTAACGAATTATTGTAATTGGTTTGTGTATCGGTGGTAATTTGCATATCTTTAAATAGTTTATCAGTCAACAATGTATATCCCGTCCAATCAGCCGCCTTCAAATTCCACCTTCTGTTAGGAAGGGAGGGCGAATTATTACATACTCGTAGGTTACTTTTGTCGGTTATTATTGAAAGTGCCATGTGGTCCGATCCAAATGGTTCTTCTAAAACAGACCATTCACATCGCGGGACTAGGGAAGGAGAGCATGAGGATAGATCGATCGCAGAAGGATTTACATTGGGTCTGGGAGACATGGTAGGAGATCCATCATTTAAAATGCACAAACCTTCGCTGTGAATCGCCTCTAGTAGATTTCTGCCTTCATAATCATCATATGAACATCCATAACTACGGTGGATACGCGTTAAGATCGCCACAGATTAAAACAGGATGCTTAACAGATTTGAAAAGGTCCGTCCAAGTCTGAGTTGTGATTTTATGTTTGGGAGCACAGTATATTGACAGAAGTCACAATTGATGGTTCCAGATCTTAAAGTAAATTCCGCAAATTTGAATGTGTTGGTTATTGAATGTAGGCGGCAAATTAATAATATTATATTGTATGTTGTTCTTAATTAACATGCATGTTCCCCCATAGCCATCATTTCTATCGGCTATGGACGACGCTATATCCAGAGACGAGAAAAGAACGATTATTTTTTAGCCATGTTTCAGAAAGTAAGGCGAAATCTATATTGTTTATTCTAAGGTAGGATTCTAAATAGTTTATATTAATTTCGATGGAACGTATATTCAGCTGTAATATTTCAATCATTTTACCAATTGTTTAGACAAAATTTTAATTAAAAGATATATTTTCGGGGGTATTAATTAAATTCAATATTGAGGAAGTTATTTTATATTGAAAAAATACGATAAGAAATGAGTGACGATAATTTGTTATTATTATTTATTATCAAGTTGTTTGTTGTTTGGTGCTAGTTGTGTAGATTGAACTTTGTGTTGGAGTATTAGTTAAAGGTATGATGTTTGATGGTTCCGTGTTTATAGATTTATGATAAGGTGTTTTGTTACTACTTTCGATTAAAATTTCTTCTAATTTACTAGTGAGGGTTTTAAAAATTTCCTCACTATTTGAATGATGACGCTTATTTTATTAATCAAATTCAACATGTAGTTAATGTTACTGTTTTGATTTATTTGTTTTTCTTTTTTTTGAGGTAGTCTTTCTGGTGGAGGAGTTAGCCTCACCTCATATTGAGTTTCGTAATTTTCTATTTCAGGGGCTTGTTTAAGGCTGTCCCCCGATACTCTTTGGATGTAGTAGGTTTGGGTAACTGTTTGTTTTTATTTTTTGATTTGTTAGGTTTTCTTATGGTAGTAATTGGGGTTGATTGAATTGACGGTAATTCTGGAAAGTTTTCATTATCTGAGAGTAATTCAAATTTGTTTTTAGTGATAGCAGAGAATGTGGGTTTGTTTAGTATTTTGTTTCTTATCTCGGCCATGAGGGCGATCTTCACTGGGCAACCTTTAAAAGTTGATCTGTGTTCACCATTGCAGTGTACACAAATAGGAATTATAGGCTCAAGACTGGGCAAACACGGATATTATGAGATTCAGAACCGTGATCGCATCTAGATTTGCTGTGGCACTGATCTTCTGCGTGACGGAAACGTAGACAATTCTTGCATTGCCGTATGGGGGAACGTACGGTTTAACTCGGCATCTCGCCCCATATAAAGTTATATATTCAGGTAATGTCTGGCTGTCAAAAGTCACAAAGTAGACCGGAATTTTTTCATGAATAATTTTATTGTCATTATAAATTTTCTTTGTGATTCGTCTGACAGTTATAGGCGAGACTGGGGAGATCAGTTCCGTCAGTATTTCTGTCTCATCCAAACCGATATAACATCTCTAATGATCCAGTACACTGAACTCTAAAATAAGGTATGTAAGCTATGATTTCTCTTTCTTTGAGAATGTCTAGTGTTAAGAGAATGTTAGCTGTTTCTGGGGTCTTGGTTATTACTTTTATGCTGTTTTTGCCGCTCACTCCGATATCTGTAATATTGTCTCTAAGTGGTGATGATGATTTGAATAGCCACTTCCCCAGGGCCATTCTATGTACCTTTCCAAGGTTTCCACAGTTACCTTCCAAGTTAATTTTATACTTATTGTTAAGCGTACTAGTGAGATAATCCTTTTTATTAGTTGTATTGTTATTTTGATTAAGCAAAGTCGTGTTATCATTAATATACACTTTACTGGAACTATTATAGTTACATGTTTCTCCTGAGCGCTTTGTGGCCCTTTGAGCATGCTAATACGGGTTAGTTTTTAATGTTAATGAATCTGTTTCCATTTCACATTTATCATGTATAATAAAGATATTTTCATTGGTTAGTGTAGTGTTGATTGTTAGTAGTGGGCTAGTACATTCAAGTTGTTTATAGTTGATGCATTCTGACTTATCTGTATTAATCTTCTGCTCAGAGCCTCCACTATCCGCAGACATAATCACTCACTTTTGTAAAAAAAGAAGAAAAAATTAAAAGTTAAGAAAAGATCAAGTGAAGAAAAAAAATAGTTAAATAAAAATTAGACCCAAATAGAAAAAATTACTCTCCTAATAAAAAACTAAATAATTTTGAAGAAAATTAAAGAAAAAAAAAACAGAGAAAGAAAAAAGAAACAACTTTAAAAGAATATTTTATAATATCTGAGTTAATCACAGCTAAACACACACACAATGTTCACTGTCCGAAGTTCAGATAGCAACTGTTTGGGAAAGTTATTACTCATTATAATAAAAGTGTCAGCTGTTTTATTGTTGGTATTTTTTTGTTTTCGATTGAAAAAAAAAAAAAAAAAGAGTTTATTTTAATTTACGGTGACGACTTGAAACTGTGATGATGCAATTGTGAACTCTACTGAAGTTGAATGCGCAAATATATTGTGTGTGTGAATGTTGTAAATAATTGGTCTGTAGTTACCTGCAAAAGTGTCCCTAACCGATGAACTACTGCTTCCGAAGATCTGGTTAATGACAAAAGAGAAGTGTTAATAAAATATAATTTGTCACGAAAAGCATATTGGAATTCTATTTGTGTATAAAACGAATAAGTCTAACTTATTTAAGGAATTTCACCTTTATTAGTATAATTGCTATTTGTTTTCAATAAAAACAGTAATTCCTCCTTCTTTATTACTGACTTCTGATTTCTATTACTTTATTTTACTGAGTTCTGTAAATTTTACTGATTTCTATTATTTTTCTATTACTGACTTCTGATTTCTATTACTTTTTGTTAGCAAATATCAAGATGTATTCTATCTTTCCTTCTAAGGAAAATGTGTTCCTTCTTTTTGTTTCCAAATTGTCTCGATCTAATTCCTTTTTCTTTTTCAATGACTACTGTTATTTTACTTTTTTGTTTGCGTAACAGCATGATTAATTCTCATTTTTTCCTTACTGACTTCTATCTTCAACTACTTTTTGATTACAAAATATAATATCTACTTTTTGTTTGCAAAATGTCAGGATCTACTATTTTTATCTTACTAACTTCTACCTTCTACTACTTTTTGTTTGAAAAATATCAAGATATCTTCTAATCTATTATCCACAATATTTTGTTTACAAACTATTAATATTAATAATAATAATAATAATAATAATAATAATAATAATAAATTTTTATTCGTTTCAAACATGTGTTTGGTACAAAGTGAGTTGGTACAAAATAGGTAATACATTATGCTTAGAATTTAAAATAAATAGCGACAATAATATTAAGTAAATACAATAAAATGAAATAAAACTTTTTCACAAATCATTGTCGGTAATTAGAAGTAGAGAGAAAAAAGGGAGAATGAAATAATATAAAAATGAGAAATGAACTTCAAAATTAAATAGAAACCGTCTTAGTAAAGATAATGACAATAACAATGAATTGCAACAATAATTATATTAATGAAACATAAAATAATCATTCTTCATAAAGTTAAACATGCAATGAAATAAATAAAAAAGATTTAACCAAATTTCAAAAATAGAAATTTGTACAAGAAGCAATCATTGACCTGTGGTATTATGGTGATAGAAACATAAATTATACGAAGTATGAGGATTGGCAAACACAATGGGATTATTTTGAAAAAATTAGGCTTGCTATTTGGCTTTTAATTTTATACTATTGATAACAAACAGAAATATGTCGTTCACTTTCTCTTTTGTTAATGAATTTAAAAGGTTTTCAATCAATTCAAATGGGCCACAGTTTAGTTTTATATATTTTAATAAAAATTTATTTCTAAATGAAACGAGAGCAGGACATTGAAATAAAAAATGATAAACATCGTCGATTTCTTTATTTGTGCATAGTGGACAATATTTATCTGGAAAAAAATTGAACTCTCTCCCCGCGCACCAAAATTCTAGGAAACTTTTTGGAAATCAGCCGCAATTGAACTACTGCCCGTAATTTTTCTATATTACAGTCAAAATTAAAATAACTTGGTTGACACCCTAGAGGACTTATCAGTCAGTAGTGAGAATTGAAAGACGAATTTAAAACTGTCTCAATGTCCAAACAAATTAAGTGGTTTTTAAATGCTTCCAAAATGTCATCTTTGTAATATATTATCATGGAGAGCTTCGGATTAACTGCCAGGTGATCATAACTAATAATTTTCAAAAAATTATTAAGCTGGGTAAACCAATTAGATGGGCACTTGATACTATTTTTATGTAAATGAACTAAACGGTCGTAACATGATCGGGGAAGTCTATCTTCTGGCATACACAACAACTGAATCCACCAACCGAGGGTACGTTTTAAAATCTTTAATTTTATGTGAGTTCTCGCAGTTTCGATTCTGACATATGCGCTCGGAGTGTGAATAGGTATTTTTAATAACGTTTTAAAGAAGAGCAATTGTGCACGCTCAACTATATCAGAATACTGGGGTGCCCAAACTTCGGCATTATAAAGAAGTACACTTTCCGCCATAGATTCATAGAAAGTGCACTTAGTCTCTCATGCATCAGATCCAATACCCCTTAACAGAGAGAGAACTGCGGAGTTCGCTGAGCCAAACCTACACAAAAAGTAATTAGCGGCGGCACTAAAAGTAGCGGAAGAGGAGAAGGGCACTCCAAGATATGTAAAGTTTTTGGCACAAGTTATTTTATGTTTATTATACCAGAGTTTTTTGTATTTTTCTGGGAAACGCCCACCTTTATGAAAGGGAACCAGAAAGGTTTTAGCAATATTTACACTTAATTTACAAACTATTAAGATCTACCATTTTTATCTTATGACTTCTATGTTCTACTACTTTTTGTTTGCAAAATGTCAAACTGATTTCTATTTTCTACTATTTTTGTGTTTGCAGAATATGACGATCTACTATTTTTATCTATTGACTTCTATCTTCTACAACTTTCAGTTTGCAAAATATCAATTTCTACTATTTTTATCACTAACTTCTATCTTCTACTATATTTTGCTTCCAAAATACCAAGATCTACTATTTTTATCTCACTGACTTCTATTTTCTACTACGTTTAGTTTGCAAAATATCAAGTTCTACTCCATCTTTCCTTCTTTTTATGTACGAATAAGAAGTCGCGTGGGCAGATTCTTCATAATGCTCTCCTATCCCAAAACTACAGCTTTATTTCTCCTGATCAACCTACGTATTGGCCTACTTCTCCTTCAAAATTACCAGACATACTCGACTTCTTTATATGTTCCCATATCTCTCACTACTTCCACATCACTACACCAACAGACCTTTCTTCAGACCCAGTCGTGTACTCCTCCTACTTGATACGCTTCCACTTCCTTCACCAAAAAAGCCCTCTCTTATAGAAGGACCGGTAGACTGGACATTATTCCGTTATAAACTAGAAGAAAAAGTTGACTTACATGTTCCCCTAAAAACCAAACAAGATGTAGACAATGCAGTGCTTAAATTTACGCAGTCAATCCAGGCTTCAATCTACGAATCTACAAAACATCTGAGCCAACAAACTCGAACCCGTAAGTTTAGAATTCCTCTATACTTACGTACTCTTATAATGGATAAACGGAGAGCGCGGGCCAAATGGCAGCGCACCTGCTATTCATCTGATCGACGTATCTTCAATAAACTAAACCATCTCCTTAAAGACCGAACTAACACTACTGCATGAATAACAGTTCAACGAATTTACACAATCCCTCACTACAGACGACAAACCACTATGGACAGCGACAAAAAAAATCTTATCTTACAAAACTGTTGTTTCACCCTTACGACGTGAGGACGGCATTTGGGCCTCATCTGATGAAGAAAAAGGATTTCTGTTTTCTTCCTATCTATCCGGAGTGTTTGTACCTAACCCAGACTTGCAAAACCCAACATTTAACTGTGCAATAGAAATCGACCTTGCCTCTTCAGTCCCTCTAACAGCTCCTCCCAAAGCATTTACATCCACTGAGGTACAGTACGCAATAAATCATCTCCCCATCAAAAAAGCTCCAGGTTTTGACCTAATAACCTCCAATATTCTCCGCCAACTTCCCAAAAAAGCTGCAGTTCTCCTTACTAATATCTTCAATTCAGTTCTCAGAACCACTTATTTCCCCAACCAGTGAAAATTTTCCAAAATCAAAATGATCCCGAAACCCAAAAAATCTCATCACCTACCTACTTCCTACCGTCCCATCAGTCTATTATCCATAACTGGAAAAATTCTAGAAAAACTCTTGTTGAAGCGGATCTTACCCATCATAGAATCTGCTAACATAATTCCTGTGCACCAGTTTGGATTCAGGCGACACTATTCCACAATCCAACAATGCCATCGCGTTGTGGATGCCATCGCTTCCTCCCTTGAGCGGAAGGAGACCTGTTCGGCTGCTTTTCTCGATGTAAGGCAAGCCTTTGATCGAGTATGGCATGCCGGGCTGCTCTGGAAGCTCAAGGGCGTCCTTCCTTTTATTTATTATTTAATCATCAAATCTTACCTGTCCGACCGCCACTTTCAAGTGCCTATCTCCCTTCCAACCTGTCAAAGCTGGTATTCCGCAAGGCAGCATCCTAGGACCTTTATTATACACAGTATACAATGCTGACATCCCAACCCACCCTGAAACAGTTATTTCTTCCTTCGCAGACGACACAGCCATCCTTTCTACCCATACTGACCCAGTAATATCCCATAGATAAGTACAGAACCATCTATCATCTCTTGAAACATGGTTCAAAACTTGGAGAGTCAATCTAAACGAAAACAAATGCCAGCATGTCACATTTACCCTTCGACACATTACCTCTCCACCTATATACTACAGCAGTATCCCATTACCTCCTGCTGATGTTGTCCGCTATCTTGGGCTTTACATTGGCAAACGACTTACATGGAACCCACATACACGACTCAAAAGAAAAGAACTGAACATACGATTCAGACTACTCAAAAGACTTCTGGACAACAGATCGAAACTCATACAAAATAAAAGACCCATCTATATAGCCATCTTAAAACCTGTTTGGGCCTCCGGAATTGAACTGTGGGGTTCAACTAAGCGTTCCAACCTTCAAAGTATCCAGTCCTTGCAATCTAAAATCCTTAGAACCATTGTGAACGCTCCCTACTATGTCTCTAACAAAACAATCCACACAGACTTAGACATACCCTTCCTACAAGACGTTATCAAAGCACGATACAATCATTTCCACATGTCCTTATCCTTTCATCACAATCCTCTTGTCCGTCGTCTTTCGTCCCGAACCCTCCCTGACAATCCTTCCCGACGCCTGAAACGTCAATGGCCACGAGACTTGCTCACAGCACATCACAGAACACTGAAGATAACGAACATTAACAATAATTATTAGGGGAGTGCTACCCACTGGGTAGTTTCTCCTCTCTTTTTTATAACTACTCACACATATTTATTATGGCAACTATGCTGTTGTAAATAACAATAATAATAATAATAATAAATATAATTATAATAAATAGAAAGAGAGATTATTTGACTTGAATTAAAATACGATTTCTTAGGATTTGCATGTAATGGATTTGAATCAGGTACGAATAGTGAACCAATCACGCCCTCATCTCCTTAGTTCACTGCATTTCTCGCTCAAGATTGAAAAAAAGAGCAAACTATGGAGCGAATCTAGGATCTGAAGGATAAGTTCAAAAAAGTAGCTTAGTTCAGCCGCGTGTATAAAAGAGACGGAGAAATCTAACTCAAATGTTGATCCTTTGAGTCACCAGAAACCATCAACATACTAAATACTTCATTCTTCAAACCGTCACTCTGCCAGTCAGTCTGTAACTCTCTTCTAATGCTACCATACTCTCATTCTGCAATACTACAGTGTAAACCTTGCATTGTCTAACATTTGCACTTATTTCAAACAGTGTTGGTAGGTCTAACCAATCATCAACAGAACACTTATCAATTCAGTCTTCTGATCACCCTTAAAGCATCCAACTACATTTGGTGGCACCGCATAAGAAGCTCGCACTCAAGCAAAAAGGCAGGTCAATGGCATGTTATACTTTTCTATTTTACATATATTTACAATTTTCTTGTTTTTACTGACACTTTGCGAACAAAACCGATATTATTAAAATTCTCGAAGAAAATAATCTCCCGATAAATGGAAACTTAATCGTCTTAAAATAGCTCCTATTAAAATAACAAACAAAATGTCCATATACCACATCGATGGATAAAAAAACCGCGATGAAGCAATCGCGAACTTATTAATCAAATGTAATGTCTCTAATCCCGTTAACATTAGAAATTTGGTAGTCGACGGTTAACAGAATAGTGGCATACATTGGGAACAAGGCGTGTAAAAATGGAAATTATAGATTGCGCACTAATTTCGGCAAGAAATAACCACCTCAACCGAAAATCTACCATCATTCGAATCAAAATAGGTCAGTCTTACCTCAACAAAGAAGAAACAAAATCAGTAGCAACATTGAAAATACTAATAGTAGTAGGTAGTACTACTTTGTACCACTGGTTTTCGCCAAAGTGTCAAATATGCGAAAAGCGCAAATTCCTGTCAAACAAGGCAAAAACCTGCTGGTTCAATTCAAAAACGACTCTGCCGATTTCACAACGGATGGCTATAACAATATTGAACCCAGCATTCCATGGTCCCAACAATATGTTGATTCAACTTCTTAAAGTGGTCAATAATATAACAGCCACTACTCGTCCAAGATAAAACTACCAATATGTTTGTCGTGGTCATCCAACCTACTTCAGAATACTTCCTAGTTAGCCGACACAGAGAATATTATGCAGAAGTCGGACAGGACGTGTTGAGAGACTGCTGAGAAGGTACCATTTAGGTGTCACCGATTCACTTTCCGCTAACCCAGATATGAAACGACGTGCACCAGTAATCCCATTGTGCTCACTACACTCATGCACCGGTATGTACAGGAACTCCAGTAACGCATCATGGATTTCCAGCCTAGTCAAGCCCACCAAGCTCATTTCCCAACGACCCAGACCTACTAAGGTGCAGGTAACCGAAAGAGCATTCAATGGCTATAGCAAGTTACTACAGAAAGGATATACTCTCCAGACTGAGCAAAGTCCGCTTTCCGCATTTGTCCAACAGCCATGAGCGCCTCAGTGTAGATGTTGAAAAGCGGATAAGCATTTAGATCTCGCGAGACCCTGTGATTCTCGGCATACAAATTGACAGCCCTATATTGGGGCTGCTTAGTACCCATAAGAACCGACGTTTCACCCATGTTTCAATGAGCCTCTTCAGGGCGTTACATCTTGATGCCAATAGTCAAGCGCCGCAAACATAAATTCAGCTGAAGAGGCTCATTGCAACATGGGCGAAACGTAGGTTTTTAGCAAACCCCTGACGCGTTTTCAACCCGGAAACGCAAGTATGAAAATGGCCACGGAAACCTAAAAGATCAATCTGCCTATTCTCGCCAAAATAATGAGTTTCAGCTACGGTTACAGGCAAAGCAGTGCTTAAAGCCCAACCAAATTATCAGTTTCTTAATAAGTTTAACGCAAAAAATCGGTTACTTCATGATCAGTTACAACGATTTCGGAAAATAAACGATTATTCCAAAAGAATTCCGTCACCAAATCTAAAAAGAAATGTAAATAACATTTTTTCTCATATTATTCTAGAAATCCGTAAGGTAGGTTTATTGGAAGTCTTCCCTTCAAAGACGATCCGTGTTTGCCAGGAAATTCTCTGATTTGAGCATCTCACGACTAGTAAGTTTAGAGCAAAAAATTCATAAAAACTAAGCCTTAAAAGATGAATATTCAGATATAATTAGAGAATATAAATTCAAGAAGATTTTCTTGATAAATCAATAAAAACAGATTTAAATTTAGCTGAACCGCACAGTTTTCTGCCTCATCATCCCGTTTTAAAGTATTCTAGTACCACCGCGACCAGAATCTATTCGATTTAAGTCGAAAACATATTCAATTTATGTAGAACCCTGAGATCTTCGGATTTAAAGCGCGTCAATGGATTATTGTAAACCGATGTTTCGCCCATATTACGAACGATAGACTTCTTCAGGGTAGTGTCGTTTATTGGAAGGAAAATGCAAAAATAATAGTTTTGAAAAATATTTTAAGTGAAATAATTTTGGCAAAAATAATGTCAAAGCATATAACTGTGATAATGTAAAGAAATTTAAATCTCTTTAAAGATATTATATTTAATTTAATCTACCAGTGTTTTCTTATTTTTTATTACTTCTCTTCTCTTTGAACATACACACAACCTTTTACAAAACCGCTCGTGCTACACAAGCTACTACACTACTACAAATACACTATCACCAATTAATTTCACTCGCCTCTAAAGGTGAAACAACAAACATGTGGAGAGAACATCCAGAAGCAAATATTAAATATTTAACACGAGTAGTTATGTTGAGATGACAAGTTTACCTTTCTTAGCAACGCATTACTTAAAACAATTAGTTTTGGATCATTAATTAGAATTGGAAGATATATCGTGAATTATATTTGAAAATATAGCCTTCAGGACTTTTACGTTTATGATTTGATTACAGGTACTAAGGATCCTAACATAGCCAGGCATATCCAGAAATTATTTATTCGACTTTTATAGTTGGGTCGTTTCCCTCGTCATAAATGGACCCAAACCATCCTGAATTTTTAACTGTATTACTGTAGATGGTGAATACAATTTATTCCAAAAGGCTATAAAAACGTTAGGAATCTAGTATTTCAAAATTATTTGACTTACTTGGCCTGGAATGTCCAGGCATAATTAAGGCCAAAACATTTAATAAGTCATTGTGGCTTCAGGGTCTATATTGGGATGAACCATTGCCAAAGAATTGGCTTCAATTTAGATAAATTTTGAAATTGGTGTTACGTATAAGGCAATAACTTAATAAGTTAAGACCGTTACATACTAAAGCTAGAGAGTGGCTCCTACTAGGCAAAAAACTTTGTCTAAATTTGATCTGTGCGGTGCGCATTATTGCTCGAAATTGGTGTTTTAAGTAACAACAAGCCTTAAATATCTCCTAGCGAGGCATTTATCTATTTTCAGAGTCAACCATTGCGTTAACATGGTCCAGAAATTATTTATTCCACTTTTATAATTGGGTCATTTCGCTCGTCATAAATGGAGCTCAAACCATCCAAAAAATTTCCAAACTTTTGTAGCTAACGTCGGAAATTCAACCATTGATTCAAGGTGTATGCTGAAACAAACCTAAACCCAGCCGAGTATTGACGCGGGGTTTGACTCCCTGCGAACTTAAAAAGAAAGAATTCCAATATTAGAAATGTTAATCAATAAATGCTCTTCTTGGTACAAAATTCAAACATTTATTGCTTATTGGTTGAGATACATTCATAATCTAAAAAAGCATAATTCAAAATGCCCAGGTCCATTAACTACCAAAAAATATAACTCGGCCTTTCTTTGTGGAACTAGTCCAAAAACGGAAGGACTATTATGATAAGTTTTCCAAACACAAACTTATTCTAGAACGGTGTAATCAAGGTGGGCTGCAGATTAACTCATGCAAGTCTATCGCACTATAAAAAACACTCAATACTTTTATCTAACAGTATAAAATAACAAAGCTCTTGATCGAACGTTTTCTTAAAATCCATCTTCATTGTGGGATCTAATACTACTTTCATTAATTTGGCAAGGTTTTGGCCACTTCATGGCAGAAGTATTACACGAAAACTAATAGACGTTGCTTACAATGTTTTAAAACTTACGCTAAAACTTTACAGCAGTTTATGTCAGACCTTCGAGCCAGCAGGGTGACTCTTTCTAAACCATTCTACAATGTAGGCTTGGATTACGTCGGCCCAATAATTATGCCCAAAATGGCACAGCCAAGGAATATATCGTTTTATTTGGATGAATGCTATTGAGGCCATTCATGTACTAGAATTAGTAAACATATTAACTGCAGATTCAGTCATTGCTGCATTAAGGCTTTTCATCGCCAGAAGAGGTAAATGTGCAACATGTACAGCAGTTATTTCCAAACATTCTCTATCGACGCCGCTCTTCTTGCTCATGAAAACTGTCGCGTCCTCTCTGAATTTTTTAAGTTTAATTTCATAAATTCTACTTTTATATTACAACCAATTTAATGGAACACAAAACAATGTTCCACATTTTGTAAAGTTCTTAACAGAAAAATATAGTCTTTATTTTTTATTATAATGAGTATAATTAGTATAAGAGGTACATTACAAATAATCTTTAAAAAAACGCAACTAAACAAATATTTCAACACAACTTACCAACTCATAGCAGTCAACTTGTAAAATAATACTATCCTTACAACTCATTTAATGGATTTCAAAACAATATTAGATATATTTTGTATGTTCTTAGCGGAACATCAAACAAACAATTTAAATTAATCTTTAAAAAATTACAAAAAGCAAGTTAATACTACATAATACAGTGTGATCGGTAGGCTTTTTTTCTCCATATATTTTTTCAAACCGTGATATGACATAAAAGAGTTGTTTGTACCTAAAAAGGTATTTCTTATTAAAATACACCCCCTTTGCGATTGTATCGCACCCTTTAAGGGGACGCGCTCCACACGTTGGAAAACGTTGATCATCTACTGCAACTCATTCATTTTCTACAAAATCGATTGATACCAATTATCGACAACCATGAATCATTTTTAAATAACTCCTAAGAGGTTATCCTCGACAAGGTTGTTCATGGAAGGTTTTTTTTGTATACCCGCGTGGTTTGACTAGTATAGGTGCATTCCGCAGCAGTACTTTTTAATGGAAGTGGTTTCACTAAGTATATTGTTCATAGTTTACTGAAGTCTGTCTCTACAATATTTACATTGCTGTGACTAAAAAAGACATTTTAAAACTGACTATGCCTCCTCAGTTAAAAGAAGTGTAAGCCTTCTGTAAATATTCTTTATCATTTATGGGATTTTTCTCTAGTTATTTTTTATTATTTACTTTTAGGTACAAACCTGTTGAAGTGCATAAAGCTTTCTATACCGGCGGAAATTTAGAGGTACAATATTATCGTTAATATTCCATATTCTTCTAATATGCCAAATATTAAATAGTGATAATTTTTCAGTGGTCTCTAGATGGTTTATATATCTATTGTCATTGCGGCGATAGTATTCAAATATTAGATGTCAATAAAGGAAAAGTAATAGCTTTTTTGGGAGATAATGATGATAAAGAGGAAATTATAGATTATATGCAAACGTTTACTTTAGATTCCAAGAATAATTTTGTGTTCTCAGCCCATAAAAGTGGTCTTCTAAAAGTATGGGATCTTCAAGGTTCTGACTCCTTTCATTTTTACTCTTCTGTTCTGTTTGTTTACGATAACCAAAAAAATCATAGATATTTTTCTTTTTTAATTAGAAAAAAAAGTAGTCAAACATTGGAGGACTGTACACAAAGGACCAGTAGCGAAATTAGCTTTAAGTTTAGATTCGACAATCCTGGCAACTGGTGGATCAGATTCTTCCGTTAGGGTTTGGGATTTACAGCATCATACTTGCCTGCATAAGTTAATAGGAGTTAAAGGTGTTATAAGGTAGGTTGATTTATGTTGTAAAATGATTTAAATGCATAGATGAAATTATCAAAGAAGAAAACTTAACCCGGATGTTAGTATTATCACATTAAAATGTTTATAAAGTTAGTGACGTCAGGGCAAATAAATAAAGACGATATTTCGCCTTGCCAATAGTCTTCGCTAAGGGCTAAACAAAGTAACCTATATTTCTGTTACAGACATTAAAAATGTAATAGATGACATCACATTTAATATTTTAAGAAATCAATAAATTAAAACCATTTATATATATATATATAAGCCCTAGAAAGAAGGAATTTATTTCCTGCGTATCACTAGAATATAGCATGCATTTAGATACAAATGTAGAATGTAATTATAAACTAAATTAACAGAAAACAGAAAAATATGGTTCGAAACACTCACACAGCCCTTGCCAGTTTACATTACATGGTTATTACTGGCAAATGTTTCAAACATAATATTATTTACTAAATACTTAGTCGTCTTCAAGGTAATATCAGTGGGAGAATCTAAAATTAATAAAACACTTTTTTGAGGAAATCATAACCTTAGCCCTTCTCAAAATCCACTTTAAATGAATTTTCTAGGAAAAAATTACAAAAAAATATGGTAATTGGTCTCTAAATTATCCCACGTTTTATGAAACTCGTTCCTATCATCATGGAGAAAATCTCAGAAAACTGAAGAAAAGTGTTCCAAAATCTGTTTTATATGTTGTTAACCATAGCATCTCAAATTACTTAATAGCCTCATTGATTGTAATCTACTACTTCCAATCTATAAGGTTTCTTTCACTTTTAGTGTTCTGACATTTTTTACGTCTGCGGATACTACATACTTATTTGGAGCTGCAGACGATACAGTTATAAATGCTTGGGATGTTAATAGTGGAAAAGTAATTATGAAATTATCTGGTCATTACAGCACGGTTACTGGTATTGTATCTCACGAAGGAAACTACATTGTCAGGTATGATAAAATTATTTATACTCCACTTAGTTCCGCAAAAGTAAGATACTTCACATTTTTCATTATCTTTGAAATTAATTTTACCTATATGTTTATACTGTGTTTATATATATATAATATAGTTCCAGCAGAGATAAAGTTATAATTTTATGGAATTTTCTGACCGGAGCACAGATCAATGTTATTCCTTTATATGAAAGTGTTGAAGGCTTAGTGTTACTTCCAGAAAAATTTACTCTTCCCGGGACTGACAGAAAAGTGTCGGGAGGTGTTTATGTAGCTACCGGAGGTGAAAAAGGTTAAGTAGATTACGATAGAATTTATAGTTAATAGAACGTTGCAAATATTGGTTCTTAAAAGTATTTCCTTTTAGGTATTATTAGAATATGGGATGCGATCAAAGTAACTGAATTGTATGTTCAGCAAAATTCAGTTATCGACAGTGCAAAAGAAAATAGCGGTTTGGCTATTACAAATTTGATTTTTAACGAAGCTACTAGTAACTTCTTGGTCGCTTCTTCTGAGCACAATATTATTATTCATGATTTGGAAACATTTTCTTGCTTAAATCAGGTAACAAATTGATTAATAGAGCAATAAAGTTTTTATTCATTGTCTTATTAAGTTGATTCTTACCAGTAATTTCGAAAATCTTAATGCATAAGGAATAAGTTATTTATAATTATTGTAATGATAGTTAATAAAAATTCTAACTTTCCTTTATATTTTAGTTTATCGGATTTAGCGATGAAGTATTGGATATTATAATTGTTGGTCATGAAAACTCACATATAGTTGTCGCTACTAATAGTTCTCATATTAAAATGTACAAGCTTAATAATATGAACTCTCAGCTTCTAAGAGGTCACACGGATTTGGTAGTGTCTTTAGCTTCTACACCATCGAATCCTTGTTTATTTGCATCATCATCAAAAGTAGATACACTTTTTTATATATATTCTTTATTTTATTAATTATTTAACTCTATTAACACTTTATTCTTGTATATTCATTAGGATAATTCAGTTCGAGTCTGGTTACTTGAGAATGAGATAGCCTATTGTGTTGCATCAGGAATGTTGCATAATAATTCTATAGGAGCGGTATCTATAAGTCAGCTTAAAGCTAGTTTTGTTTTATCCGGGTCCCAAGACACGGTACTGAAAAAATGGAAACTTCCTAATGACTTTAATCATAGTAAGTATAGTAGATTTTAAGAGATATACATAAGATAAATGATGTTACTTTAAGAGAACTACTTTTACATTATTGTAAGTTTAATTCATATATTTGAAAAGACTATATATATCCAGGCATAATTAAGAATATATATAAGAACCATATATATAGAATGTATATTTAGTCATTTCTTTTCTGTAGTAATATAAGTACTTTAAATAATATATTTTAAAAAGTTTACCCGCGGTCTTAAAGTATGGATATAATAAGGAACGCTTCTAAAAACATATATTTTATGTTTTACAGATCAAACAATCACATTACAAATGAAAGGCGCAAAAGCAGCACATGAAAAAGATATTAATTCCATAACAGTTTCTCCTAATGATAAATTAGTAGCAACTGCTTCAATGGATAAGACTGCGAAGGTATATATGATATGGAATATTGAAATTTATATAATAAACTTTTATAACTGTTATTTCGTGATGCATACTTTTTTGCCGTTTGAAAATGATGAAAATCATTACTGATTTTTTTGTTGTTGTTGTTGTTATTAGCTGTGGGAATCAAAAGATTTGACACTGTTGGGAACTTTGCGTGGTCATAAGAGAGGAGTATGGACAGTTAGTTTTTCACCTTCAGACCAAGTATTACTCACTACTTCAGCAGATACCACATTGAAAATTTGGTCAATTAGTGACCTCTCTTGTTTGAAGGTGATTATTTTAACCTTTTTATTTTTTGAGATGTAAATATTAATCCAAGGTTTTGTATATCTTAGACTGCTTCATTTTACTTTCTTTTACTGCACAAAGCGTAAATATTGTTCGAATAGTTCGAACTGGAGTTTACAAAGGAAAACAATTTTGGAGATCTTATTGAAAAAATCTGGTGTGAAACACACACACAACTTTCATTTACTACAATATTAATATAATTATAATGAAATTGTTCTTACATTTATATTTAAAATGACATTTTTGTTTATAAACTTCAAATTCTGGTCATTTATCTTAACATAAATGGTGGTGGTGGGGAGACCTTCGCTACCAAACCTAAGCAGTTAAGGATGTAAATAGCGCGCCAATTACATTGAACTTAACCCATAATTTGAAATTTAAACCTCCAAATTCCTCTAAACTATCTAAAATCAATTATTTTAGAAAAATTTAATATAAATGTGATAGGTAGGTTTATATCAGTGCAGTTACCATTGATATAGAATTGATATTTTATTGCCAGAAAAAAAGCTACATCCGGGTCAAGTTACAATATAATTTGAACTCACAAAATTGTCAAGACAAAAACTTAATTTTAAAATACTCATGTATCTCATACAAGGGGTGAGCTAATAACAGTTTTTTAAGATTAGTTTTAAAACACTTCAAAGTATTATTTTTTATATTCTCTGGTAAATAGTTGTATAGAGAGATGGACAACTATTCAAGCTGGTACAAACTTTTGTCAACCTGATTCTGTTCTGGACAAGATTATTGCGTTTTCTGGTGAAATAATCATAAACTTGCGAGAAACATAGAAATTGGCCTTCATTGCAGTTTATGTAGACGAGGTATTGAAAAATAAATATGGCTGGTAATGTCATTATGTTCAATTTCCTAAACAAAGAACGACAAGATACTTTCGAGTCTAAACCTGATTCCTTGCCTCTAATTGCCTCCTTTTTTAAGCTAAATATTTTTTTACATTCGGCAGCATTACCCCAAATTATAGTACCATAGCACAAATGGCTATGAACATACGCAAAACATGCCAAATTTAAAACTTCAAAGTCAACCAACGTTCTTAATTTCTGAAAACATAGATTCCACGAGACACTTGACCTTCACTTTACTTTCTTTTACTGCACAAAGCGTAAATATTGTTCGAATAGTTCGAACTGGAGTTTACAAAGGAGTTTACAAATATTGTTCGAATAGTTCGAACTGGAGTTTACAAAGTTAATAACATCCGTTATTAACTTGATCTGTCCAGTTCAGTTTTGAATCTGAAAATTCCTAAGAAATTGATAGCTTTTTAGCTAATTAGCAGCACACCAATCGAATATAGATTTAATGCTTTTATTAACGGATGTGTTAACTTGTACCGCAAGATCATCGGCATATCAAACATTGCCGATAGATCGTTAATGTAAACCAACAATAATAGTGGTCCCATAATAGACCCTTGGGGCACACCATACTTGAGCTGCAGTAGAGAAGAGTACACTTACCCGCCTTATACACGACTGCCAATCTATTCGAGAGGTAGGAAGAGATAAATTTGACTACCAAATCATTAAACCCATACCACTTTATTTTCCTAATAAAATGTCATGAGAAATGGTATTAAAGGCCTTGGATGAATCAAACAACTTGAATCAACAGTGAATCCGCGTTTTCCAAGGCTCTGTGGCTCCATTACTCAAAATCTATAAGGGCATTAGTAGTTCCTTGACCAGTCCTGGATCCAAACTGTTCCAGGTTTAAGGAAAATCAGATAATTCTAAAAAAACTAAAAAAAAAACCATTCTGTAAAGCTGCACTTCCGGTTAACCTACTTATCAGAGATTACAGCGACAAACCAAGTCGATGTGGCTGCTCAATTTCATTGAGTTGCTATACAAAACACAGATTACTAATCTATCTTCATGAGACAATCTCAAGTCCAAAAGACACAAACATTACAAAACTAAAGTAAATAGCGCAAAGAATAAGCGAAATAAGAATGAAACATACATAAATAAACTCAATACGTAGGGCCTTAAATAATACTATTTCTCAATGACTGTAGATGTGATTATGGAGGATTCCCAAGGAATCCAAGATAATTTGCTCCGCCAGCCGGGTCAAATTCCCTTTGTCAATGCCGACATTATCAAAAAATTCAGCAGTAGCCACTGGGATTGCCCCCCGAGAGCCGAACCATAAGCCGTGAACTGCAAAGTTCCTTTCTCCAAATTCTTGTAGGAACTTTTCTTGGAGAAAGTTAACGCACTTCTCATAAATCGCTCTCTTTTCTTCATTAATCTGCTTGGCCTGGTCTGGATCGTTGCTCTCATACCTAACCGTAGGGTCGACAACTAACGCAGATGGACTGTCTTTATCGAACGCTACTATATCTGCGTATCTTGAGGCGCCGTCTGTGTCAACACAGTAGACTTCCTCATAGCATGCATATCCTTTTTCCTTTAATAACTCGATGACCCTACGTTTGACATTGTGGTGTCGGCGAGTGACAAGGAGCATGTTGTTCGGGCATTTTCCCAGCACATGGGCTGGAGTTTCGGTCTCTCTTCCGCATTTGCGGCAGAGGAGCCCAACATCTCGCATCGCCTGATTGCCGACGCCTGGCACACCGCGGAGTGGAGCATAATTAAAGCTCAGCTTCAGTGCATTCGTCCACTCAGATCCAGACAATAATTGTTTTTCACAGACAAATTTATTCCCATACGTAGTGTCTCTATAATGCTGGACACCGTAGCCTTGCCATTTGCAACTTGCCCACTCATCAAAGGCCTTTTCTCTTAACTGTTGCCTTATCCTTCTTAAATTTTGGGCTTCCTCGACATTGACATTGTTCAGGCCCAGCCTATCCGCACATTCCTTAACCTCGTGGCTATACGCGAAGGTAGACTGGAAAAAAAGAATCGTCAACTTTGGCCAACTTCTGAGCCATGGACCACTGCTGCAAGGGTGCTTCCCAGATGCAACGAAGCAACCCAAGCCCTCGGTGACGCCGTGGGGCATACAGCATTGCCGTGGCTGTGTTGGCAGGCAAGCCAATCATTGCTTTGACGCTACGACGAATCACGGTATCCAGACCGTCCAGCACTGCAGGGGATAACTTTGTGAGAGGTGCAGTTTGAAGGGGGTACGTGAGGGCAGGGAATAAATACTGATTTATGACATTAAGCTTCTGGTCGCGCTTTAGTACTATATTAGACTATATTATTACTATTAGACTATATTAATAAATGGTAGAGCCATACATTGAATTCAAGGAATACTTAAAGGAAAGTTTTATGTAACTTTTCCCTAGAAAACAAAAAAAAAATCATTTCCCCCCGGAAAATATTTAAAGTAAAAGTAATAGATATTTATGTACGTAGCAGTATACGAAGTTTAATGAAAATCATTGTCACTGTTTTTGAAAAAATCGCAAAAATTGAAAGAAACAATTCAGTAAAGTTGCAGTTCCGGTTGATGGATTTTGCCAGTAACCTTCGTGTCCAGATATAGTAGTACATGGAGTAGCAAGATTGAGATTCTGCGGAATTTTCGTTTTTGAGAATTTTTCTTACGCATATAAAAAACACCATTCGTTAAATCCTTTTTTTTTTTTTTACTGAGGGGATTTCAAAAACATGTATTCACGGTGAAAACTTAATTTAAAAAATTTGACACGATTACTGTACTTTCTCTTACAGCAATAAGAGAAAGTAAAAAATATTTTTAGCATATGGTCTTTTGTGGGTGAACGAAATAATTCAAAATCGCACTTTGGCATCACCAGGAGTTTTGACAAGGATTGGTCAAAACTGGAAACCATTAGTACTGAATGGTGTTTTCCTCTTATTCGCGGTTTTTTCGAAATGGGCCCTAATGATGATTATCAGATACAGGGACCAATTTACTTTCGTAAACTTAAGAAAATTTTAACTTTTGTAAACTGTACATAACTATAGGGGGACCCAACCATTCTTTCAAAAATATTTTGTTCATAATAAAAAAGCCCCTAACCAGAAATATTTCCTTTCAGACTTTTGAAGGGCATGATTCATCCGTTTTAAAAGCATATTTCCTTTCAAATGGTTTGCAAATTATAAGTAGTGGTGGAGATGGTCTGTTAAAATTGTGGAATGTAAAAACTAGTGAATGTTCTGCCTCTTTCGATAAACATAATGGCAAAATATGGGCGCTTGCAGGTAAGTTTTAAAGTTTTATTTTTTTGTTTTTTTATCACTTATTGATCTGAATCATGTTTTAAGAATATATTGTTTCTTCAAATTTTTGCATGTGACCAATTAAAAACTCTCTCATATTGAGCATATCTTTAAATAAAATTGTATTTTGTCTCTTCTTTTTTTATCCAAGGAGTTTTTAACGTTTTATTATAATTCCATGGTATCTGTTTTTATAATTTTATGAATATTATCATTCTTCAAAATTTAATTTCCATCCTTTACCAAATTACGAAATATATGTTAGTTCATTTTCTCCCTCCTTTTGTTTGTATGTAAAAATAGTATAACGAAAACTCGCACAAAATTGTACACGGCTTTTTTATCCTTACTGTATTTAATAGCAATTATAAATTGACACATTTTCTTAAAACTTAAATGTTAATCAGTTGCCTAACACAAATATAGAGGCAATGGGGGTTAACATGTATCTATCCAACGTAGATATAGTTAAAGTGATTGTATTGTAGTCCAGAAGAAAAGCCACTTTTTATAATTTTTATCAGTCCTAACGTGCTTCATCTTGTTAGCTCTGATCCATTGTTCAATTGGAATCAATGTGGTGCGCGACAGAAACACTGAGAAGACTCCTAGCATCAATGAATGACCTCAGGTGTTGACGTGCCAAAAAAAAAAAAATACTATAAAAATGCTTTATTTTTTTTAATTTCTCAGTAGAAGTTGCCTCTAAAGTATTTTATCTGATTTTAACATGTTCATTTCCCTTTTTAAACAATCCACTATGTATATTTTATTCTTAAAATTATTTATTACCAATTATTATCATTATTATTCTTACTTGTTATCATTTTTAATTATCTTAAATATGTTCCTACTAGTTATGGAAGGAGAAAGAATTATTATTACCGGAGGAGACGACTCACAGCTAGTCATTTGGCATGATATGACAGAAGAAGTAAAACTTGCTAAAGCAAAAGAATTACAAGAAAAAGCTTGCAAGGAGCAGCAGTTAGCAAATTTCTTGCAGGCTGATGATTTATTAAATGCTCTTCGTTTAGCATTAAGTTTAGATAGACCAGCTACGGTACTGAAAGTTTTCCAAGGTAAATCCAGATGTTCATGAATGCATAAGTATTTTGGGACAGATACTAATTTTTTAGCTTAATTTCAAATTTTTTTCAAAAGTAAATATCTGCTGTAAAACAGTTTTGATTTATGATTTCTAATTTATACATATAAAAGTCGGAATTTTGGTCCTAGATTAAATTTTTATTAATATTCTACACACGGAAGAATGGTATATATAATATATTGAAATGGCAATTTAGAGAAAAAAAGTGGAAAACTAAATAGCTGTGAATCCTGATTGAAGAAACTCATCAGAAGTAACCGCAATATGCTTACCCAAACTACCCCAATAAAAAGAGTGTCTGGCTGCAGCATGGGGCACATCTTAGGCTGTTGTTCATGAGTTCTGGTAAAAACTAAATTTCGAAAATATGACACAATCACATTAATTGCTCTTAGCAGTGTGAACAAGTAAACACAGATGTCAAGTAAGGCGTTTATAGCACAAATTTCTGTAAGCCATTTTTCATCGAGACAAGGCCGTGATATAGGAATTGATTTCTTTATAGTATCGGAGAAAAAGCAGCAGCACTACGCCTCTGTAAAGGGGTCACTAAAAAACCCTCTACAAGTGGCACTTGGGAAAGATGAAATTACTTCATAGTTTTGTGTCAAGCAATGCCCGCCTTTTTTTTTTAGTCTGTTTGCAGAATCAGTTTTTTTTTTTGGACCTGAGTACATGAAACATCATTCACTTATTTCCAATGCTTGCGATAGCGACAGCGGCTAAAATAACAACAAACCGGGTGTAGACGAAAAATGCAGACCACCCAGGTATAATCCACCTAAGATTCACCGCAGTCCGAACAAACCGGGCAATAACCTTAAAGGAAAATAGATGATCTCTCTTCCACAGAGGTCCTGTTCCGACCAAAAGTACTGAACCCTAATTTCCTCACAACCTAAGCAGTCTGTCATAAGATGGAAATGAATGTTTCTTCCTCTGGCTCACGAACAACCGGTCTGGCATGAGGCCTTATTCCATAAAGGTGCCTCCTTAGGCCACAATGCCCTAGCTAATTTTTTAAAAAATTTAAATCAATCTATATTATTCAATTACAAAAAAAGTGCAATTATCATTTAATACAAACAGAAAAAAAAAATCACCTTAAAGGTTTTATTTGCAGTGTATTTGAAAATCATTTTTTTTAGATCTAATTAATCGAGGAGAAACAGGATTGGGAGAAACTGTGAGCCAGCTAGACGAAAAGGATAAGCAATTATTATTAAATTGTGCTTCACACTGGAATGCCAATAGCAAATTTTGTTATCCTGCTCAGGTAATATTTATTGATTATTTGAGGCATTTAAATACCAATAACTCTCTTACAACAAGAAAACACTAGATTTGTACATACAACGAGCTGCAATGCCAATGAAATGCATATAGGAAGTTTATTAGAATAGATGGCTGTATAGAATATAATGGCTGGCATGTTAATGTGAGTGCATATGAAAGTTTTATGTGTGATGGTAGCTAAATTTGCCAATGGGTAATTCATACTCTAAATTCCTTTATATGCTGTGAATTAAGTAGAGCATATAGCTGTTTTTTTTTTGCCTTGAGAAAAAAAAGTATTTGACTTGATTAAACATGAGTGGGTTATTAAGTGTAAAAACTTGAAGTAAGATTTCAGAAGCAATAAAAAAAAAATCTGAAGCCGGCCTAAACTAAAAATTAAATAAAATAAATCAATATCTATTTTAGCCAACTACAAACAACAAACACATACATGACCTTTCTCTTACTACTTGTGATTGATTTATTTATTTAATACAAATGTCACATACAACTGAAAATAACATACATCCGTAATAATATATTTAAGCAAAAAAAGGTCATACTTTCGGTAAACTGATTTTCTTCAAACTCGGAATTTCGGATTCATATTAATCTTATATAGACATATATTGAATAGAATCATATCATATATTGAAATGGCACTTTAGTGGAAAGTCTAACTTCCCATCTCGCCCAGAATATTCTTTAAATGAATTTCCCGGGAAAAAGTGTTTAAAATAAAAGTTCTAGCTTTTTTTTATAATTCGTCGATGTACTTAAGCTTAAGGCTAATCGTTCTAATTCCCGTTTTTGAGAAAATAGCAATAAACTGAAAAATCTCTTTAGTAAAGTGGTATTGCCGGTCGAATTGTTTTGATCAAAACCTTATTACGTGATCTAGTAACATCATCAACAAAATATAAAGTTTCCGCTTTCTGCAATTTTCCATTCTTGACTTTTGCTGACGATACACACACACTCACACAGAGTCCAGTTCCTAAAAAATCACTTTTTCAGACAGAGAACCTCAAAAGTATCTATTTCCAATGAAAACTCAAATTTCGAAAATTTGGTCGCAATACTTCCTGGTACACAGTTTAAGAGAAAATAATAAAAGTGACAAATTTTTAATTATTACAGAAACCCATAAATAAATGCAAAATTATAGAAATTAGAGATAGGATTATTGGTAATATTGTTAATTGGGAGTGTCAGTATAATTGTAATATTACTGGGATATCTCAGGTAAGCCTGGAATTCAGAACGTGGCGACTACGTCCATTTGCCCCAAGAGGTCCGCAAAACTAATACATAGTTGCTAGTGCAAATTATGTATTTTCGTCCATATTGCTAATTCTGTTTTAAATTTGTATGCAATAATTATAATTATTATACCTTCTTTTCCCTTTCCTTAACTAATTAGAATAAAATGCATATTAAATGCGTAGCTGAGAAAAATAGTAAAGAAACATAGTATGTATATATATTCGGACATTCACATGTTAGTTATATTTATTAATGCAATTAATTCAAAAATTCATTTATATTTGAACATTGTTAATAGTTCCAATGTTACATTTTGTCCCATTAATCGTTGGATATAAATTACCTTATAATTTTGACATTTTTATGTTTCAGATGGTTATATCTCTTCTAATAGATGAAATAGCATTGGGGGAACTAAAACCTTCCAAAGAAATTTTAGAATCAGTTTCCGCTTACACAGAAAGACATTTCAGAAGATTAACACAACTTCTTCAAGATTTACATTTCGTGGAATATACTAAGATTGTTATGAAACCACATTGTATTCCTTTAGGAAAATAATTGTATAAAACTGTTACCCGATTATTTCAAAAATGTAAATATCTGTATATTTTGTAATGTTTTTGTAATAATGTTTTATATATAATTGTAATATATAACTTAAATTTCACCAATAATTCTCATATCTTTGAATAAAATGTAGACAAACAACGGTACATTTTATTTTTAAAAATATCTGGCGTGAAACACTCACTTGCGTTTTTCTCTTGCTGCAGTATACATAGTTGGGGAGTGTAATAGACCTAATCACTCCTCACCTCAAGTCCACGGCATTTCTTTTTACCTCATGCTTGTAGAGCGGGCAAACAAAGGAGAGCATCTGGGTATTGGAAGGAGAAATGAAAGAGAGTAGGGGCTAGTATAGCCGCCTGTATAAAAAGGGTAGCTAACTCTCCATCTCTCTCTCTTATTGAGTTTCTGCCAACCTTCAACCTTCAACGTACTTCGTTCTAACACCATCACTCTGCCCAATAGTCGGCCACTTTCTTCTCATGCTATCTTTCTCTCTTACTGCTCTGTGAAAATCATTTTAGTGTTCATTTGCACTTAATACAAATAGTGTTCAATAAGTCTTTGTTCAGCATAAGTTATTGTTCTTATGTCCAATCCTCAGAAACGTTCACTTCATTTGGTAACAGCGTATATAATAACCTCGCTCTGAAGCAAAAGTATAACTCATTTATCATGTTTTCATTTTTAGAAATTGTTTTCAACTGAGAAGAATTATATATTTCTGTTAAATAATTTTATTTTTTTATTTCATTTTTCTATTTTACATACATTTACTATTTTCTTGTCTATATCGACGCTTTATGAAAAGAGCCGTTATAATTGAAATTCTCTAAGAGAAGAATCTCCCGATAAGCGGCAACTTGATTACTTTAAAACAGAGTCTATCAAACGTACAAAACCAAATGTCCACATACAACATCGATGGGCAGAAAAAAATCGTGGACGAAGCAATTGCGTACTTGTTAAACAGATACAATATACCCCTAATCCCGTTAACATTAGAAATTTACAAATGATTAATAATTTACCGGTATTCGACGGTTCACATCATTGTGGCTTATAAACCTTTATAGATCAACTAAATAATTATAGTGTTCTCTCCGGTTGGCCGGAAACAGATAAATTAGTAATTTTAATTTTAAAATTAACTGGAGAATTCTCCAGTTTCTGGAGGATTCTGCATGTTGAATGGTGATTGTCACTGAATTTTCGCTCTGTGTTTGAGAGACTATTTAAGTGGATTTTAGAAAAAGTTTTCAAAAAATTGTGTGCTTATTTTAACACGAGGACCTATTTAAGTAAATAATTATAAGTTATTATTGGAAGTTTTCAATAAAATGAGCGCCCCACGGGTACTTCTCGAAGCTCATAATTACGAATTCATATCCGATGATGACGAAGAAAGTAAGAGAGAAATCCAGACTCATTCCTTAGAGAATGGGAACAAGCTAAAAGACGCAAGAAAAACTGCAAATTTTAATTAACAAAATTAAATTCAAATGTAAATATACAGGATAGCCAAGGCAACACCATAATAAATGAAACAAAACAACAACGTTACCTTAGATACCAGTTCAAACACAGAATGCAAAAATAATTCAAACTATAAAAAATCTAGCTTACCTCCTCCATCAAAATAACTGATTTCAAATTATTATATTCAGTATTAATGACAAATAATATCACACTGAATGCCAATAATTCGGACTTTACAATTACAATTACAATTCCAGATGTATACAAGATGCGGTAAAATACCTTCCAATAGAATTTCACACATACCAATTGGAAGCTGACAAACCATATAGAATTTTTATAAGACAAATTAGGATACCAAGCAATAGCCACAGTTAATGTTTTACAACCCAGAACTAAGAAACCGTTACGCTATTTTTCATAGATAACGCCCTGCTCTAAGAATCACACAATATTACAAGCAATCAAACTTCTAAACAACAATAAAAGTTGAGGAGCCAAACAAAAGGAAAGATAAAGCCAAAATTACGGACACACGAAAGGTTCCTCATAGATGTGTTCGCTGTGGTGGGGAACACACCTAGGGTAATTGCCTAAAGCCCCAAGAAACATCGCCCAAGCACTTTCCGTGGTGGCCCGCATCCTGCCAATTATCAAGGATGTAAGGTCCACAGAGAACGTCAAATGAGAAGGCAACCAGTGAGAAGCGATTTGGCACAAGAAACATGTCTGTACAGCCCAACAGCTGCACAAGAAGTTCATTACTCTACAGCGGCCAGTTCATTACTCAAAGACGGCAGTCAGTACAGCAGAACTCGGAAAAAAGTCAGTCACCATGTCCAAATGGAGGTGTATCCGCCACTTCCTTTGACACCCAAAACCTCACATTCAAGCATCAACACGTTCTAACCACATACCATCTTGCTCCCAAATTGCATCAGCGTCTATCCTTCACCAACTTTAGCACTTAAGACATCACTCTATATTTCTCCTCATTTCTCAACGAATTCAAAATCACTATCGCCTCTTCTAACGACTATCATCAGCGCCCGCTGTAGCGGTTACGTCGCCCCGGGCAAAAAGACAAATTGCCGCCCCTTAAGAATATATACACTACCGATTAGAAGTTTGGGATCAGTTAAAAAATTGGGCCTTGAACTACTTCACTATAGTCGATCGTGTCCAATTGATATTCTTAAAGTCGCTCTTAAATCTGCCACGTCTAGTCCCCAATAGTTTCGTTCGCTGGAAGTTGAATGATGGCAAGGAAAACCAAGATTTTTAATAAATCTATAAGTTTCTGGCTGAAGATTTTATCGTTGTAAAGCAGCTCACCTCTGAAGATATGCCATAGAAGACTTGTGAAGCTTTTGGATGATTGTGAGATTCCTTTTAACTGGGTGGCTCTTGTGAGAAAAATGCTTTATTCTATAGGAGCGCAGGACATCTGGGAGGAGGCGCAGCATGCGGTCGTGATCTCTAATAACTTAAAAAATCATTCTCTATACAGACGTCAATGAAGTACTCAACTCTTCATATAACATCCACTGTAGTTTGATGTGTCCCTTGGTTAATGGTGGTAGTTCATTTGTAAATATTAGGTGCAATATCATTAAAACCAGATTGATAGCTCAAATTAGAGTTGCTAGTGATCGTCACCCCAGGATTTTTTATAATGGAATAGCCCCTTTATTTGATCGTAAAAGAGTTGCTTTACTTGTGCGGAGGGCAACAATGATAATATGCACTTTATTTTGGAATACCATTATTATAAATGTTTGAGAAGGAGGTTGTCAAATAGGTATGTTTTTGCTAACTTACTAGAAAATAAGAAAAGTTAAACCATTTATTTTATTTTATCTCTGAGGCTTTCGAGGAAATCGAATACACAGGTTTACGAGGAGATCCCTCAAACTCCTTCCCTAAAATAATTTGTATAAATGAATAAAGTCTATTTAAATCATTGTTGCTATCTACTTTATTAATCAAGTACTTAATATTTTTTTATACTTTGAAGATTAAGCTGTAATGTTTATCATGTTTCTTCGTGTGATGTTTGTATTTTTTGTTCAGCTTTCAGCATCTCTTGCTAAAGAAATGTATAGTTTCTTTAGGCAATAAATAAATAGATATTGATTAAAATTTCTCACGAAATGTTTCAAGCAATTGGGCCAGCCATTTCAAGAGATTTTGAAGCTGCTTTGAAAAATATATCAAATACAATATTCAATCAAATACCAACAAATGAAATTAACCCTTAAATTTAATTGACAAGATTTAGATAAAAGTTCTTGAACTGTATAGTGGTATTTGATTGTGCAAGAAATATAATGTGGAAAAAAGATAAATAAATATTTGAATTTATTAATATAATTAATATATTCATTTATTTCTAGTTTAAAAAATGAAGTGTACGCTTTTTTTTTAATTATAATGTATGTCTAAGTAATTTTTTCAGTTTTTGTGATTTTCTCGATAATAACACCGACGAATTTTATTAAATTTGGTATAAAGTTTGTCGATTACAAATTTGAAAACTGGAGTAAGAGAATCTTGTGTGAATGTTTCACACCAGATTTTTTTTGTTTTCTAATTAAACAGCAACTAATTAAAATCAGTATATTTGTAGTTATAAATATGGCCACCAGATAACAACACCTACTTAGAAATCAATTTTATTTATGGTTATATAGTTTGCCACTAGGTATCACTACTTCCGAAGTTTTTTTTGGGGATTTCATTACGCTAACCACTTCCTTAAACTATTGAAAAATGGATTACATCACAGGATGGCGCTGTGATCGGGTGGCAAATTTTGGAACTACAATTCTGCACAATTGTACAATTCTGAAAGCATATGCTCTCTAGCGGCAATTATTTGTACTACTACAAATTCTAAATTAAGTAAGTGCTGTTACCTAGCGGTTAAATTCAGAAACGTTAATTTTATTCGTTTTTTACTCTTTTTTAAATTTCAACTAAAATGTAAAATTTGAATTCTTTTGTTTGTTTTATAAGAACAATCCTAATTTTTTAGTATAAACTTCATCTAGAACAATTACATTCTTAAAGCAGTTAGAAAAAAGAAAAATTTTGTATTTGTTCCTTAGCTAATTATGCAATTATTTGTTAAAGGAGGCTAATTGTGATCTAAAATTAATTAGTTTCTCCCTTATTAAGTTACATGTATTTATTATATTTAATATCGATTTAAAATATTCTTTCAAATAATTGTGAAGGGTTTTCTATCCTGAGACTTAAATTGTCCTGCAAATTGCCGTCTGGATTAAAAAAGAACTTGCTATCGTACAATGCAATATTATTTAGGTAAATAGTGTAATTCTAACCTCCTTTATTTATTTGTAACACAAGTCCACTAACAGTTTATTTGCAAATGAATTATACAATAAAGGAATGAAGGGTGATTCTTTTGTACCAGATTTATTTTTCCTAAATCCAGCAGTAGACTAAATAAATTTAGGGATGTCAAATCTAGACTATGAGGGAAAATGCAGACTTTCAGCAGAGCATCATTTTGGTTAGGAACATAATTTTTTTCTTGTACAAACTTTATTTGAATCTTATTTTTCGCATTATTTGTTTGTCCCAGAAGTTTTATTTTCGAGACTTCATCAGTCACCAGTTATTTTAGTGGTACTTTAGAGAAAAGCATATTGCTAATCAGTTATTTTGGTGATACTTTAGAGAAAAGGATATTGTTATCTTTCCCTCAGAAAATTGTGGCAAATAAAAGTGTTAAGAATTTATGTGTAGATAGTATTCAGCGTTTAAAGAAAATTGTTGCAGCCAATTTCGAAAAAATCACGAAAAAGTGAAAAAAAAAAAAAATTCGTAAATTCGCACTGTCGGATGGATTTCGCCGTCTGTGCAATCCAAAAGGTAAATTCTGACAAATTGAACTAATTAATTGGCTTTGTTCTTAATTTGTTTGCAAAGTTAAGCTTTTGCACTTCAATGGCAAGTTGCAGCGCCCGCTCTAGCGGTTACGTCGCCTTGGACAAAAGACAAATTGTCGCCCCTTATATATATATTCCGATATAAGTTCATATACCGATCAGAAGTTTGGGATTAATAAAAAAATTTAGTTATTTACTGAATTTCTTTAAAGAAAAATATACTTACATTGTTATAAGAATTTTCCAGGAACGTGATTTATGCATAATACCTACCCCATTTAAATGGTATCTTTTAAAATGAATATTTTATCAACATAATGTACCTCGGATACCTTTATACCGGATAACTACCTGGGGCCCTTCTGCGGTTGCCCAGGAGCCTCATTCAGGCTTCTATAAAGGAATGGATAGAAGACCAGCATCTGCGATGGTGGGAAAGAACGCCAGGGCAAAGGCAGGCTAAATTCTTTGTTAAGACATTTACCTACATTCACCAGGGGTCTACTGAAATCATATCATCTCTCTACAACAACATCCTCCATTCCTTAAAGTAGATATATTTGCATCCACCCAGTCCTTAGCGTCATCATCCTACATAATTTCTCCTGCTAATTCCCTTTCCTCCTATCTATCTAATATTCCCAATAATCCGATGACATTCCAATAATCTTTGAATTTTAATTTATTAAAAAATTTTTAATTAAAAATTACGTATATATAAAAATATACATATTTTTTATATTTGTCCTGCTTCTTAGTCCCTTCAGTACCAACAATTCCTGACGAGATATAAGGATTAATAGTGGGTCTACTAACAGGGCATTGCAGGCGGCTGAATAGGCACATACACCATTTACTACTAGCATACAATGCGTTATGTCGTTTCTGCAGGGCCGAGGAGGAAACTTCGGCACATGTCCTTTGTGTGTATGTGAGACGGCCAAGCGAGGACAAGGTTTCTTCAACTCGGGACTACTAATCCCGAAGCCACGAGCTTCATGAGTAGCCACTTTCAGCTTTGCTAGGCTTGATTAAGAGGACGAAGCTGAGATGTCATACCTAGAGGATCCGCAATAGACCTCTCAACGAAGGTCGCAGTGGAATGATGCGTGGCCCTTCCCCATCCAATCTGACATAATATGCACTTTGCCTTTTGAGAAACAATTTACCTCTTGGATTTGTTAGTAATTCACAGAGAATAATTTCTTTCAAATTATTGATTGTGTTTATAGATTAGGACTTTGTACTGTTTGTCAAAAAATTATTATTTACTTACTTTTTATTCTATTTTATTTAATTGGGATTAGTTTGTTAGTTTTAGTTAATTGGGATTAGCAATGTCCACATACAACATCGGTGGGCAGAAAAACATCGTGGACGAAGCAATTGCGTATTTGTTAAACAGATACAATATACCCCTAATCCCGTTAACATTAGAAATTTACAAATGATTAATAATTTACCGGTATTCGACGGTTCACATCATTGTGACTTATAAACCTTTATACATCAACTAAATAATTATAGTGTTCTCTCCGGTTGGCCGGAAGCAGATAAATTAGTAATTTTAATTTTAAAATTAACTGGAGAATTCTCCAGTTTCTGGAGGATTGTGCATGTTGAATGGTGATTGTCACTGAATTTTCGCTCTGTGTTTGAGAGACTATTTAAGTGGATTTTAGAAAAAGTTTTCAAAAAATTGTGTGCTTATTTTAACACGAGGACCTATTTAAGTAAATAATTATAAGTTATTATTGGAAGTTTTCAATAAAATGAGCGCCCCACGGGTACTTCTCGAAGCTCATAATTACGAATTCATATCCGATGATGACGAAGAAAGTAAGAGAGAAATCCAGACTCATTCCTTAGAGAATGGGAACAAGCTAAAAGACGCAAGAAAAACTGCAAATTTTAATTAACAAAATTAAATTCAAATGTAAATATACAGGATGGCCAAGGCAACACCATGATAAATGAAACAAAACAACAACGTTACCATAGACACCAGTTCAAACACAGAATGCAAAAATAATTCAAACTATAAAAAATCTAGCTTACTTCCTTCATCAAAATAACTGATTTCAAATTATTATATTCAGTATTAATGACAAGTCTCGGTGCAAATAATATCACACTGAATGCCAATAATTCGGACTTTACAATTACAATTCCAGATGTATACAAGATGCGGTAAAATACCTTAAAAATAATAACTTTGAATTTCACACATACCAATTGGAAGCTGACAAACCATATAGAATTTTTATAAGACAAATTAGGATACCAAGCAATAGCCACAGTTAATGTTTTACAACCCAGAACTAAGAAACTGTTACGCTATTTTTCATAGATCTTGCGCCCTGTTCTAAGAATCACACAATATTACAAGCAATCAAGCTTCTAAACAACATAATAAAAGTTGAGGAGCCAAACAAAAGGAAAGATAAAGCCAAAATTACGGACACACGAAAGGTTCCTCATAGATGTGTTCGCTGTGGTGGGGAACACACCTAGGGTAATTGCCTAAAGCCCCAAGAAACATCGCCCAAGCACTTTCCGTGGTGGCCCGCATCCTGCCAATTATCAAGGATGTAAGAGGTCCACAGAGAACGTCAAATGAGAAGCCAACCAGTGAGAAGCGATTTGGCACAAGAAACATGTCTGTACAGCCCAACAGCTGCACAAGAAGTTCATTACTCTACAGCGGCCAGTTCATTACTCAAAGACGGCAGTCAGTACAGCAGAACTCGGAAAAAAGTCAGTCACCATGTCCAAATGGAGGTGTATCCGCCACTTCCTTTGACACCCAAAACCTCACATTCAAGCATCAACACGTTCTAACCACATACCATCTTGCTCCCAAATTGCATCAGCGTCTATCCTTCACCAACTTTAGCACTTAAGACATCACTCTATATTTCTCCTCATTTCTCAACGAATTCAAAATCACTATCGCCTCTTCTAACGACTATCATCAGCGCCCGCTGTAGCGGTTACGTCGCCCGGGCAAAAAGACAAATTGCCGCCCCTTAAGAATATATACACTACCAATTAGAAGTTTGGGATCAGTTAAAAAATTGGGCCTTGAACTACTTCACTATAGTCGATCGTGTCCAATTGATATTCTTAAAGTTGCTCTTAAATCTGCCACGTCAAGTCCCCAATAGTTTCGTTCGCTGGAAGTTGAATGATGGCAAGGAAAACCAAGATTTTTAATAAATCTATAAGTTTCTGGCTGAAGATTTTATCGTTGTAAAGCAGCTCACCTCTGAAGATATGCCATAGAAGACTTGTGAAGCTTTTGGATGATTGTGAGATTCCTTTTAACTGGGTGGCTCTTGTGAGAAAAATGCTTTATTCTATAGCAGCGCAGGACATCTGGGAGGCGCAGCATGCGCTCGTGGTCTCTAATAACTTAAAAAATCATTCTCTATACAGACGTCAATGAAGTACTCAACTCTTCATATAACATCCACTGTAGTTTGATGTGTCCCTTGGTTAATGGTGGTAGTTCATTTGTAAATATTAGGTGCAATATCATTAAAACCAGATTGATAGCTCAAATTAGAGTTGCTAGTGATCGTCACCCCAGGATTTTTTATAATGGAATAGCCCCTTTATTTGATCGTAAAAGAGTTGCTTTACTTGTGCGGAGGGCAACAATGATAATATGCACTTTATTTTGGAATACCATTATTATAAATGTTTGAGAAGGAGGTTGTCAAATAGGTATGTTTTTGCTAACTTACTAGAAAATAAGAAAAGTTAAACCATTTATTTTATTTTATCTCTGAGGCTTTCGAGGAAATCGAATACATAGGTTTACGAGGAGATCCCTCAAACTCCTTCCCTAAAATAATTTGTATAGATGAATAAAGTCTATTTAAATCATTGTTGCTATCTACTTTATTAATCAAGTACTTAATATTATTTTATACTTTGAAGATTAAGCTGTAATGTTTATCACGTTTCTTCGTGTGATGTTTGTATTTTTTGTTCAGCTTTCAGCAGAGGTCAATCTCTTGCTAAAGAAATGTATAGTTTCTTTAGGCAATAAATAAATAAATATTGATTAAAATTTCTCACGAAATGTTTCAAGCAATTGGACCAGCTATTTCAAGAGATTTTGAAGCTGCTTTGAAAAATATATCAAATACAATATTCAATCAAATACCAACAAATGAAATTAACCCGTAAATTTTATTGACAAGATTTAGATAAAAGTTCTTGAACTATATATTGGTAGTTACATATAAATGCTTATAAAAATAATGATTATATAATAATTTGAATCTATCCTTCAATAGTTTTAAACTTCTCATTTTAACATTGTATCTACGTTATTACATAAGATAATATTAATATTTGCAGCCCTCTATAGCTTTCTAGCTGTAAAACAAATGTAAAAAATCTTGACTCTCTCATGAAAAAGAAAGGAGGGAAAGATATCATGTCAAGCATTATTCCAGAAAAATATCTTGGCAAATAATATGCCAAGAATTATCTTAATAGCTTGCGCAAGAAATATAATGTAGAAAAAAGATAAATAAATATTTGAATTTATTAATATAATTAATATATTCATTTATTTCTAGTTTAAAAAATGAAGTGTACGCTTTTTTTTTAATTATAATGTATGTCTAAGTAATTTTTTCAGTTTTTGTGATTTTCTCGATAATAACACCGACGAATTTTATTAAATTTGGTATAAAGTTTGTCGATTACAAATTTGAAAACTGGAGTAAGAGAATCTTGTGTGAATGTTTCACACCAGATTTTTTTTGTTTTCTAATTAAACAGCAACTAATTAAAATCAGTATATTTGTAGTTATAAATATGGCCACCAGATAACAACACCTACTTAGAAATCAATTTTATTTATGGTTATATAGTTTGCCACTAGGTATCACTACTTCCGAAGTTTTTTTTGGGGATTTCATTACGCTAACCACTTCCTTAAACTATTGAAAAATGGATTACATCACAGGATGGCGCTGTGATCGGGTGGCAAATTTTGGAACTACAATTCTGCACAATTGTACAATTCTGAAAGCATATGCTCTCTAGCGGCAATTATTTGTACTACTACAAATTCTAAATTAAGTAAGTGCTGTTACCTAGCGGTTAAATTCAGAAACGTTAATTTTATTCGTTTTTTACTCTTTTTTAAATTTCAACTAAAATGTAAAATTTGAATTCTTTTGTTTGTTTTATAAGAACAATCCTAATTTTTTAGTATAAACTTCATCTAGAACAATTACATTCTTAAAGCAGTTAGAAAAAAGAAAAATTTTGTATTTGTTCCTTAGCTAATTATGCAATTATTTGTTAAAGGAGGCTAATTGTGATCTAAAATTAATTAGTTTCTCCCTTATTAAGTTACATGTATTTATTATATTTAATATCGATTTAAAATATTCTTTCAAATAATTGTGAAGGGTTTTCTATCCTGAGACTTAAATTGTCCTGCAAATTGCCGTCTGGATTAAAAAAGAACTTGCTATCGTACAATGCAATATTATTTAGGTAAATAGTGTAATTCTAACCTCCTTTATTTATTTGTAACACAAGTCCACTAACAGTTTATTTGCAAATGAATTATACAATAAAGGAATGAAGGGTGATTCTTTTGTACCAGATTTATTTTTCCTAAATCCAGCAGTAGACTAAATAAATTTAGGGATGTCAAATCTAGACTATGAGGGAAAATGCAGACTTTCAGCAGAGCATCATTTTGGTTAGGAACATAATTTTTTTCTTGTACAAACTTTATTTGAATCTTATTTTTCGCATTATTTGTTTGTCCCAGAAGTTTTATTTTCGAGACTTCATCAGTCACCAGTTATTTTAGTGGTACTTTAGAGAAAAGCATATTGCTAATCAGTTATTTTGGTGATACTTTAGAGAAAAGGATATTGTTATCTT
Source organism: Triatoma infestans (assembly GCA_011037195.1). Taxonomy (NCBI): domain Eukaryota; kingdom Metazoa; phylum Arthropoda; class Insecta; order Hemiptera; family Reduviidae; genus Triatoma; species Triatoma infestans. The sequence goes on along the minus strand of JAAEAF010004628.1, from coordinate 172,167 downwards.
TCCCTCAGAAAATTGTGGCAAATAAAAGTGTTAAGAATTTATGTGTAGATAGTATTCAGCGTTTAAAGAAAATTGTTGCAGCCAATTTCGAAAAAATCACGAAAAAGTGAAAAAAAAAAAAAATTCGTAAATTCGCACTGTCGGATGGATTTCGCCGTCTGTGCAATCCAAAGGTAAATTCTGACAAATTGAACTAATTAATTGGCTTTGTTCTTAATTTGTTTGCAAAGTTAAGCTTTTGCACTTCAATGGCAAGTTGCAGCGCCCGCTCTAGCGGTTACGTCGCCTTGGACAAAAGACAAATTGTCGCCCCTTATATATATATTCCGATATAAGTTCATATACCGATCAGAAGTTTGGGATTAATAAAAAAATTTAGTTATTTACTGAATTTCTTTAAAGAAAAATATACTTACATTGTTATAAGAATTTTCCAGGAACGTGATTTATGCATAATACCTACCCCATTTAAATGGTATCTTTTAAAATGAATATTTTATCAACATAATGTACCTCGGATACCTTTATACCGGATAACTACCTGGGGCCCTTCTGCGGTTGCCCAGGAGCCTCATTCAGGCTTCTATAAAGGAATGGATAGAAGACCAGCATCTGCGATGGTGGGAAAGAACGCCAGGGCAAAGGCAGGCTAAATTCTTTGTTAAGACATTTACCTACATTCACCAGGGGTCTACTGAAATCATATCATCTCTCTACAACAACATCCTCCATTCCTTAAAGTAGATATATTTGCATCCACCCAGTCCTTAGCGTCATCATCCTACATAATTTCTCCTGCTAATTCCCTTTCCTCCTATCTATCTAATATTCCCAATAATCCGATGACATTCCAATAATCTTTGAATTTTAATTTATTAAAAAATTTTTAATTAAAAATTACGTATATATAAAAATATACATATTTTTTATATTTGTCCTGCTTCTTAGTCCCTTCAGTACCAACAATTCCTGACGAGATATAAGGATTAATAGTGGGTCTACTAACAGGGCATTGCAGGCGGCTGAATAGGCACATACACCATTTACTACTAGCATACAATGCGTTATGTCGTTTCTGCAGGGCCGAGGAGGAAACTTCGGCACATGTCCTTTGTGTGTATGTGAGACGGCCAAGCGAGGACAAGGTTTCTTCAACTCGGGACTACTAATCCCGAAGTCACGAGCTTCATGAGTAGCCACTTTCAGCTTTGCTAGGCTTGATTAAGAGGACGAAGCTGAGATGTCATACCTAGAGGATCCGCAATAGACCTCTCAACGAAGGTCGCAGTGGAATGATGCGTGGCCCTTCCCCATCCAATCTGACATAATATGCACTTTGCCTTTTGAGAAACAATTTACCTCTTGGATTTGTTAGTAATTCACAGAGAATAATTTCTTTCAAATTATTGATTGTGTTTATAGATTAGGACTTTGTACTGTTTGTCAAAAAATTATTATTTACTTACTTTTTATTCTATTTTATTTAATTGGGATTAGTTTGTTAGTTTTAGTTAATTGGGATTAGCAATGTCCACATACAACATCGGTGGGCAGAAAAACATCGTGGACGAAGCAATTGCGTATTTGTTAAACAGATACAATATACCCCTAATCCCGTTAACATTAGAAATTTACAAATGATTAATAATTTACCGGTATTCGACGGTTCACATCATTGTGACTTATAAACCTTTATACATCAACTAAATAAGTATAGTGTTCTCTCCGGTTGGCCGGAAGCAGATAAATTAGTAATTTTAATTTTAAAATTAACTGGAGAATTCTCCAGTTTCTGGAGGATTGTGCATGTTGAATGGTGATTGTCACTGAATTTTCGCTCTGTGTTTGAGAGACTATTTAAGTGGATTTTAGAAAAAGTTTTCAAAAAATTGTGTGCTTATTTTAACACGAGGACCTATTTAAGTAAATAATTATAAGTTATTATTGGAAGTTTTCAATAAAATGAGCGCCCCACGGGTACTTCTCGAAGCTCATAATTACGAATTCATATCCGATGATGACGAAGAAAGTAAGAGAGAAATCCAGACTCATTCCTTAGAGAATGGGAACAAGCTAAAAGACGCAAGAAAAACTGCAAATTTTAATTAACAAAATTAAATTCAAATGTAAATATACAGGATGGCCAAGGCAACACCATGATAAATGAAACAAAACAACAACGTTACCATAGACACCAGTTCAAACACAGAATGCAAAAATAATTCAAACTATAAAAAATCTAGCTTACTTCCTTCATCAAAATAACTGATTTCAAATTATTATATTCAGTATTAATGACAAGTCTCGGTGCAAATAATATCACACTGAATGCCAATAATTCGGACTTTACAATTACAATTCCAGATGTATACAAGATGCGGTAAAATACCTTAAAAATAATAACTTTGAATTTCACACATACCAATTGGAAGCTGACAAACCATATAGAATTTTTATAAGACAAATTAGGATACCAAGCAATAGCCACAGTTAATGTTTTACAACCCAGAACTAAGAAACTGTTACGCTATTTTTCATAGATCTTGCGCCCTGTTCTAAGAATCACACAATATTACAAGCAATCAAGCTTCTAAACAACATAATAAAAGTTGAGGAGCCAAACAAAAGGAAAGATAAAGCCAAAATTACGGACACACGAAAGGTTCCTCATAGATGTGTTCGCTGTGGTGGGGAACACACCTAGGGTAATTGCCTAAAGCCCCAAGAAACATCGCCCAAGCACTTTCCGTGGTGGCCCGCATCCTGCCAATTATCAAGGATGTAAGAGGTCCACAGAGAACGTCAAATGAGAAGCCAACCAGTGAGAAGCGATTTGGCACAAGAAACATGTCTGTACAGCCCAACAGCTGCACAAGAAGTTCATTACTCTACAGCGGCCAGTTCATTACTCAAAGACGGCAGTCAGTACAGCAGAACTCGGAAAAAAGTCAGTCACCATGTCCAAATGGAGGTGTATCCGCCACTTCCTTTGACACCCAAAACCTCACATTCAAGCATCAACACGTTCTAACCACATACCATCTTGCTCCCAAATTGCATCAGCGTCTATCCTTCACCAACTTTAGCACTTAAGACATCACTCTATATTTCTCCTCATTTCTCAACGAATTCAAAATCACTATCGCCTCTTCTAACGACTATCATCAGCGCCCGCTGTAGCGGTTACGTCGCCCGGGCAAAAAGACAAATTGCCGCCCCTTAAGAATATATACACTACCAATTAGAAGTTTGGGATCAGTTAAAAAATTGGGCCTTGAACTACTTCACTATAGTCGATCGTGTCCAATTGATATTCTTAAAGTTGCTCTTAAATCTGCCACGTCAAGTCCCCAATAGTTTCGTTCGCTGGAAGTTGAATGATGGCAAGGAAAACCAAGATTTTTAATAAATCTATAAGTTTCTGGCTGAAGATTTTATCGTTGTAAAGCAGCTCACCTCTGAAGATATGCCATAGAAGACTTGTGAAGCTTTTGGATGATTGTGAGATTCCTTTTAACTGGGTGGCTCTTGTGAGAAAAATGCTTTATTCTATAGGAGCGCAGGACATCTGGGAGGAGGCGCAGCATGCGGTCGTGATCTCTAATAACTTAAAAAATCATTCTCTATACAGACGTCAATGAAGTACTCAACTCTTCATATAACATCCACTGTAGTTTGATGTGTCCCTTGGTTAATGGTGGTAGTTCATTTGTAAATATTAGGTGCAATATCATTAAAACCAGATTGATAGCTCAAATTAGAGTTGCTAGTGATCGTCACCCCAGGATTTTTTATAATGGAATAGCCCCTTTATTTGATCGTAAAAGAGTTGCTTTACTTGTGCGGAGGGCAACAATGATAATATGCACTTTATTTTGGAATACCATTATTATAAATGTTTGAGAAGGAGGTTGTCAAATAGGTATGTTTTTGCTAACTTACTAGAAAATAAGAAAAGTTAAACCATTTATTTTATTTTATCTCTGAGGCTTTCGAGGAAATCGAATACATAGGTTTACGAGGAGATCCCTCAAACTCCTTCCCTAAAATAATTTGTATAGATGAATAAAGTCTATTTAAATCATTGTTGCTATCTACTTTATTAATCAAGTACTTAATATTATTTTATACTTTGAAGATTAAGCTGTAATGTTTATCACGTTTCTTCGTGTGATGTTTGTATTTTTTGTTCAGCTTTCAGCAGAGGTCAATCTCTTGCTAAAGAAATGTATAGTTTCTTTAGGCAATAAATAAATAAATATTGATTAAAATTTCTCACGAAATGTTTCAAGCAATTGGGCCAGCCATTTCAAGAGATTTTGAAGCTGCTTTGAAAAATATATCAAATACAATATTCAATCAAATGCCAACAAATGAAATTAACCCTTAAATTTTATTGACAAGATTTAGATAAAAGTTCTTGAACTGTATAGTGGTAGTTACATATAAATGCTTATAAAAATAATCATTATATAATAATTTCAATCTATTCTTCAATAGTCTTAAATTTCTCATTTTAACATTGTATCTACGTTATTACATAAGATAATATTAATATTTGCAGCCCTCTATAGCTTTCTAGCTGTAAAACAAATGTAAAAAATCTTGACTCTCTCATGAAAAAGAAAGGAGGGAAAGATATCATGTCAAGCATTATTCCAGAAAAATATCTTGGCAAATAATATGCCAAGAATTATCTTAATAGCTTGCGCAAGAAATATAATGTAGAAAAAAGATAAATAAATATTTGAATTTATTAATATAATTAATATATTCATTTATTTCTAGTTTAAAAAATGAAGTGTACGCTTTTTTTTTAATTATAATGTATGTCTAAGTAATTTTTTCAGTTTTTGTGATTTTCTCGATAATAACACCGACGAATTTTATTAAATTTGGTATAAAGTTTGTCGATTACAAATTTGAAAACTGGAGTAAGAGAATCTTGTGTGAATGTTTCACACCAGATTTTTTTTGTTTTCTAATTAAACAGCAACTAATTAAAATCAGTATATTTGTAGTTATAAATATGGCCACCAGATAACAACACCTACTTAGAAATCAATTTTATTTATGGTTATATAGTTTGCCACTAGGTATCACTACTTCCGAAGTTTTTTTTGGGGATTTCATTACGCTAACCACTTCCTTAAACTATTGAAAAATGGATTACATCACAGGATGGCGCTGTGATCGGGTGGCAAATTTTGGAACTACAATTCTGCACAATTGTACAATTCTGAAAGCATATGCTCTCTAGCGGCAATTATTTGTACTACTACAAATTCTAAATTAAGTAAGTGCTGTTACCTAGCGGTTAAATTCAGAAACGTTAATTTTATTCGTTTTTTACTCTTTTTTAAATTTCAACTAAAATGTAAAATTTGAATTCTTTTGTTTGTTTTATAAGAACAATCCTAATTTTTTAGTATAAACTTCATCTAGAACAATTACATTCTTAAAGCAGTTAGAAAAAAGAAAAATTTTGTATTTGTTCCTTAGCTAATTATGCAATTATTTGTTAAAGGAGGCTAATTGTGATCTAAAATTAATTAGTTTCTCCCTTATTAAGTTACATGTATTTATTATATTTAATATCGATTTAAAATATTCTTTCAAATAATTGTGAAGGGTTTTCTATCCTGAGACTTAAATTGTCCTGCAAATTGCCGTCTGGATTAAAAAAGAACTTGCTATCGTACAATGCAATATTATTTAGGTAAATAGTGTAATTCTAACCTCCTTTATTTATTTGTAACACAAGTCCACTAACAGTTTATTTGCAAATGAATTATACAATAAAGGAATGAAGGGTGATTCTTTTGTACCAGATTTATTTTTCCTAAATCCAGCAGTAGACTAAATAAATTTAGGGATGTCAAATCTAGACTATGAGGGAAAATGCAGACTTTCAGCAGAGCATCATTTTGGTTAGGAACATAATTTTTTTCTTGTACAAACTTTATTTGAATCTTATTTTTCGCATTATTTGTTTGTCCCAGAAGTTTTATTTTCGAGACTTCATCAGTCACCAGTTATTTTAGTGGTACTTTAGAGAAAAGCATATTGCTAATCAGTTATTTTGGTGATACTTTAGAGAAAAGGATATTGTTATCTTTCCCTCAGAAAATTGTGGCAAATAAAAGTGTTAAGAATTTATGTGTAGATAGTATTCAGCGTTTAAAGAAAATTGTTGCAGCCAATTTCGAAAAAATCACGAAAAAGTGAAAAAAAAAAAAAATTCGTAAATTCGCACTGTCGGATGGATTTCGCCGTCTGTGCAATCCAAAGGTAAATTCTGACAAATTGAACTAATTAATTGGCTTTGTTCTTAATTTGTTTGCAAAGTTAAGCTTTTGCACTTCAATGGCAAGTTGCAGCGCCCGCTCTAGCGGTTACGTCGCCTTGGACAAAAGACAAATTGTCGCCCCTTATATATATATTCCGATATAAGTTCATATACCGATCAGAAGTTTGGGATTAATAAAAAAATTTAGTTATTTACTGAATTTCTTTAAAGAAAAATATACTTACATTGTTATAAGAATTTTCCAGGAACGTGATTTATGCATAATACCTACCCCATTTAAATGGTATCTTTTAAAATGAATATTTTATCAACATAATGTACCTCGGATACCTTTATACCGGATAACTACCTGGGGCCCTTCTGCGGTTGCCCAGGAGCCTCATTCAGGCTTCTATAAAGGAATGGATAGAAGACCAGCATCTGCGATGGTGGGAAAGAACGCCAGGGCAAAGGCAGGCTAAATTCTTTGTTAAGACATTTACCTACATTCACCAGGGGTCTACTGAAATCATATCATCTCTCTACAACAACATCCTCCATTCCTTAAAGTAGATATATTTGCATCCACCCAGTCCTTAGCGTCATCATCCTACATAATTTCTCCTGCTAATTCCCTTTCCTCCTATCTATCTAATATTCCCAATAATCCGATGACATTCCAATAATCTTTGAATTTTAATTTATTAAAAAATTTTTAATTAAAAATTACGTATATATAAAAATATACATATTTTTTATATTTGTCCTGCTTCTTAGTCCCTTCAGTACCAACAATTCCTGACGAGATATAAGGATTAATAGTGGGTCTACTAACAGGGCATTGCAGGCGGCTGAATAGGCACATACACCATTTACTACTAGCATACAATGCGTTATGTCGTTTCTGCAGGGCCGAGGAGGAAACTTCGGCACATGTCCTTTGTGTGTATGTGAGACGGCCAAGCGAGGACAAGGTTTCTTCAACTCGGGACTACTAATCCCGAAGTCACGAGCTTCATGAGTAGCCACTTTCAGCTTTGCTAGGCTTGATTAAGAGGACGAAGCTGAGATGTCATACCTAGAGGATCCGCAATAGACCTCTCAACGAAGGTCGCAGTGGAATGATGCGTGGCCCTTCCCCATCCAATCTGACATAATATGCACTTTGCCTTTTGAGAAACAATTTACCTCTTGGATTTGTTAGTAATTCACAGAGAATAATTTCTTTCAAATTATTGATTGTGTTTATAGATTAGGACTTTGTACTGTTTGTCAAAAAATTATTATTTACTTACTTTTTATTCTATTTTATTTAATTGGGATTAGTTCACTCCTTGAGGTTCACGGTGAGGTTTTTGCGTTTACGAGTATATCTTCACGGTTTACGAGTACATCCTATTGCAACGTTGATTTTTCCTCTTTTGAACTAATATAAAATAGGCAAAGTTAAAGAACTGAGTGTTGCTACCAGAAGTGCCATTTGAACTTTACATAAAATAGGGAAATCAGAACGAAAAATAACGCTGAACTGAAAATTTAAAAAAATGGTGTTCACCGTGCTAGCAAACGGTTTAAAAAATATGGTGATCATGAAGATTTACACCGCTCCGGGAGACCAAAATCAACAACCACAGGTGAGGATAAGTTCATTATTTTATGAAGTAAAAGAAACAGACGACTCACAGCTCCAAAAATCAGAGGGGAAGTTATTAAAACAAGTTCGAGGCCAATTTCTGTTTCTACTGTTCAAAGGCGATTTCGTCAAGCAAACTCAATACGAAGAGTTGCAACGTTGAACCCATTATTAAAGGATGTAAACAAGAAGGAACGTTCAGAGTGGGCTTGAAATACAAAGACCTCACAGTGAAAGGTTGGAGGAACCTTTCAACTCAGAATAACTACATTCACAATGCATAATACCCACCGTTATGCACAGAGAGGGCTCGGTCATGGTATGGGAATGTTTTTCAGGCTATGGAATAGGTGATCTCTCCATATTGACGGGATAATGAAAAAGAAAATTATAAAAGCATTTTAGAAAATCAGGTCTTACCCTGCGCGGTCAGCGATTGATTGGGGAAAAAATCATTAAGCAACAGGACAGTGACCCTAAACATACTTCAAATTATGTAGACAATACCTTAAGGGAAAAAAGATGAAAAATATGTCAATATGGTCTGGCTCTCTCAATCCCCGGTCTTGAACCCAATTGAACTTTTGTGGGACGAGCTAGATGGAAAAGTTCGTATCAAGTGCCCTAATACTCCAAATGCTCTGTGGCAGATACTGTACAGTGTGGGGAGTAATAGTGAATTCGAAACAATCAATAAATTGATTGAGAGAATGCCTAGAATTATAAGAGAAGTAATTCACTTTGATGAAAAAGCTGTTTAGTTAAAATTTATTTTTGGGAAATATTTACACTTTGTATAGTTGAAATTTATTTTTGGGAAATATTTACACTTTGTAATGAATCGCTTATATTATTGTATATAGATTAATTAATATAACATTTTTGAATTGCTGACATTTTATTTCATTCATAACAAATCATTAAATTAACACAAATAAATATAATACATTTTTATTCTAGGTGGACCAAATTTTACCAGCAGTGTATAAATTTTTTTAAGCAAGCCTGCATGTTAAAACACAAGCTGAAGCAGCACTCTGTTTGCGTGGTAATGCTATTCTGTTCAGAGAAGTATAAAATATGCTTGTTCAAACAAGTTCAAGCATCGTCCTTCACAAATTTACGATCATTTTTTAATAATAAAGTAAATATTTTTAGCTTTAAGACATAAATAATATAAATACGCTGCGCACTGTAAATTTTTAGCGAACGAAAAAGTTGAACAGTGAAATTTGAGTACTTAACACAAAAATATTTTTCCCACACTTAAAGCCAAACTGGCGCCCCGGACAAACGTCCGGGTTGCCCGCCCTTAGAGCGGGCTCTGCCCTCCCCACTACACGCTCACCAACTATCTCCGATACGAGAAAACGTTCGTTCGCTATTTCATATGAGAAATGTTCGGTTATTACCAAATAGGTGTCTCTCAAAAAATGTTCTGTACGTTAACTTTATATCTTCTACTTTATACTTCGAATTAAGATATAGAAAGGTAATACACTTAGAATGTTGAGTTAATGTTATTAAAATTCATAAATTCAATATTCTTAAAAACAGTTGCTGTTCCATATAATCAAACATTATTAATTAGAAGAAAAAATTCTATTCATATCTTTTGATGTGAAATTTTACATTTTGTAATAATCCATAATTTAACGAATGATTTAGCAATTGCCTATTTTAGAATTACTATTATGTTCTTAATTATTTCAGTTTCATATTGCATTTGTACACGTTAACACTAGATTATCGATAGTTTTCGATAACTGCACACACACCTGGCATACCGTTCCAGCTGATATCTTAAACTTGTGGGTTTACGGTCGTTTCTGAATCGGTTTGCGATTTGAAAAGTGAAAGACATAAGTGAAAATATGGCATCTAAAAAAGAAGAAGCTGTGGATAGCCCCAATACATGTGTAGTGTGTTTCAAAGGAGTTGAGATTTATTCAATTGGACAATGTGATCATCCTGTATGTTTTGAATGTTCTACCAGAATGAGGGTTTTGTGTAGGCAGAATGAATGTCCTATTTGTAGGCAAGAAATGCCCAAGGTACTTTTTTTTACATCATTTTATCATTCTACAATTATTTAATTTGATTATAAAACGTATAAGGTATTAACTCTCATTGGATGGTAGTGTTTAAATGGCATCTAGTTTGATATATGTATCTTTTTCTGTCTTTAGAAAAGTAAGGTAATGGATGTATTCCAGTATTGACAGATTTTATGTGAGTTTGATAACATCCAAAAAGAAAAAAAAAAGCTATCCTTATGTGATCCTGTCCTCACAATTCAAGACATATTCGTATTTAAACATACGGATGAGTAAAATTTCTTATATGAAAGCAAGAAAAAGATCTTCATTTCATTATTTAATGATATTAACAATTATTTACAGTAGCCTTACAGTATTAAATTTATGAAGAAAAAATAATCCAAGAATAATTAATGTTTGTTCTTCAGCCTAAATTATTCCGCATTTTACACATTTTCCAGAACTATAAAACAAATTTAAAAAATGTCCACTACATGAAAAAGGATGTTTTGTTTGAACAATTGTTTTTAGTTTTTAAGTTTTATTGCCATAGATTCACAGTTTTACTTACATTTTAATAAAAAAAAAAAAATTGATTTATAAGAACAATGCAGAGAATTTTCCTAAATATCTTCCATTAAAGTAAGTAGTATTGCTTTCGATATTCGATTTAATTAAGGCAGAATGAAGTACATTTCGGCACATACATCGTAGTAAGATTGTGTGAATGGTATTGTTAATAAAACATAATTTATTTTACCTCTTAAGAGACAGTCTTACATCATAGTGTGTTGTACTATAGTTTATATTGCCAAGGGATATTCTCGAGGTTCTAATTCAAATTGACCAAATGAAATATGATGATTATGGCGTGATTCCATGTTTATGACATAAATTGTGCTTTTATCTCTTTTTACACTTCGTCTTACTTCAATTTAAAATAAATGTCAGTAATTCATTCATTTTAATAATCGTCTCAGAATTCTATTCCACCATCTTCAGTGAAACTTTAATTTTTAAAAAATGGTTCACTTCATAAGAACCAAGCTCTCTACTTTTTATGATAAGAAAATTATAAATTATTTGAATCGACTTCTTTTCTGGAATAAACGCATATATTAAAAACAAAAGAAAATATATCTTGATTTTTCAGAATAAATTATTTTTCATAGCTCTATAAATTTCCCATTTTAATATGGTACGATGCATTGCTTCGTAAGCAATTTAGGTATTTGAATATTTTTCGAATAAAATCATACTCCGCAATTAAAAAGAAAAAACCAAAAAAATCTGATGCGAAGAAGTCTCATACGATTTTTTCTTACTGTAGTTTACAGAATATAATTGACAAATTTTCTTCAAACTTATAATATTTACTAATTGTTTATTTCAATATTATTATTATGCGAGAATCTAAATTTAATAAAATGACTTGTTTGAGGAAAGCATAACTTCTTCCCCTTTCACCCCTTAAACTTCTTTAAATATAACCTTTGTCAAACAAAATTTATAAATCCCAGCATAACATTACTTTAACAAATTTCAAGAAATCGATCGGTGCTTTTATGGAGAAAAACAGAAATCTGAAAAAAAATGTATAGTAAAAACCCACTTCTGGTCAACCGATTTTTTTCTAACTCGGAATTTCAGCAACATATTTGATTCTAATTAATATTATTTAGATGATAGAATTGTATAATTAAAGGAATTAGCACTTTATGAGAAAACATCGCCCCATCCTCCCTCAAAAGCCGCCTTAAATGAATTTTCCCAGAAAAATATTTCAAATAAAAATTGTAGCGTTTAGTGTGTAGTGGACGTACCAAGTTTTAACGAAAATCATTGGACCCATTTTTAAGAAAATTACATAAAAGTGAAAAAAAAAAAATAAATTCAGTAAAATGGTACTTCCGGTTGGGGAATTTTGACGATAACTTACTGTTTGATGCGATGGTGATACTTAAACGGAATATCAAGTTTGAACTTTCTGTGATTTTTCGTATGCTGTTCACATACACACAGACCATTTTCTAAAAACCACTTTTTTGGACTTAAGAGATCTCCTCAAAACGTGTATTTCCGGTGAAAAATCGATATACAAAATAATTTGGCATGATTACAATAGTTCCTTCTTTCTCTTACTAGGAGGAGTAAAAAAAGTAAAAATCCATTCAAGAAACGAATTTTTATCTTTTATATTACTACAAAAGATTGGTTTTAGGAATTTTTGTGAACATTTTTACTGTCTAAAATTATTTCTAGATTTACATTATTTCTGTATTTACTTTATTTACATTACTTTACAAAGTCTGAACTTGTTGATCAATACAATTAACAGGCGGCTTCGAATATTAAAGTTGGCTGGTAAATTTGTTTTTCTTTATGAGAAATTCATTATTTTATTTCTTGCTCGATTTAATTAGGCAAGGTGATTATCCTGTAATGTTATTAATGTTCTACCATAATGAGGGTTTTGGGTGGGCAGAATGAATTCCTATTTTATTCAGCCGCAGCAGTATCCCTAGTTCGCTCAGAAAATCCGTGATATTGTAAGATTCTATAAAATCATTCAATATCTCAAAATCAGTCAGCCATCAGTTACATACATACATCAGACAATTTTATATACTTTTTGTGTTTGATAAAAAACTAAGCACTTTTTTATTTTCAGGTGATTTTCACAAAAAATATTCGACCATTCAGTACTATAAAAAATGACAGTTATTTAACAGATTACAAATTCAAAATCTGTTTTGAAACTCAAGATGAAGCTAGTGCTTTTGAAATACTACTTGCACATGAATGCCCTAAATGTAAGAAAACATTTTCCAGTTTTACCCAACTGAGGGACCATGTTCGGCGAACTCATTTCCTCAATTATTGTGACCTTTGTGTGGAAAATCTGAAGGTAATTTATGTAATTATATCTCATGTAGAATTTAATTCATAATGTGGAGTGGAAACCAAGAAACCAAGAATTTCTTTAAAAGGAAATTTTATTCTCACAGCTGCCTTCTGGACACTCCTGATAGAATTTTAGAAAATAAATAAATAATGGGGGTTCATCTTTTTAAGTGTAGTATATTAACTCAATTTGAATTGAACTCAGCTTAATTGATTTAGGACAAAATGTTTAGCTATTCTTTGAAATTTAAAGTTTGAACTTAAGTATTTAGCCAGTCATTTTTCTTTGTTGTATGTATAAACATATGATTCTTTGGAACAAATACTTTTCGATATTAAAATTGATCAATGAAATAAAGTCATATGGGTTATAATATTTTCTCCCCGCCTTGAAGAAAAATTATGCTGTAAGTCTATCCGGTGGATGGGAGACGCATGTAGATCTTCTAATTCTATCCTCTGTAGCTTTCTCTTGATTGTAAACTCTAGGTCATGTTACTTGAATTTGATTAGAATGTCTTCTGATGAGATTGCCATAGAGATTACCTTGATAATCTTCCAGTTTAAGTTGAATATCTACACTTCAATTACTCTGAATCAGTTGTTTGCTCACCGGACCGGTCCATCTAGTTTGAAAATCCACTCCCGTCCTAAGTCGGTGGTGAAATCTTTGACTACATATAAATTAAGAAGTTGTGTTTTCTTATAAAGTCACAGGTAAGCCAAAGAGGCTTTATCAAAACCAAATTGTAACTTTTAAATTTAATGATGTATTTTTTAAAAGAATATTATTAGTAATTTTTTTGTAAGTTTGTAACTTATCGCGGAAACAGCAGCCCCCGTGTCATATTCCATAGGGTCCGTAAACCCGATTATGTTTACATGTATATTGGAGTACTTGCTTTAGAGTCTAAAATGCTAATTGGTAAGGTGTCTAGCTGTTGGAAATTGAGTTATCATTGTAGCCTGATTGAATAGAAGTTAAAGGGTTTGCATTTTTTCTGTAAGCACACCTTTTCAATATATCCTGCCATACCACAGAAGTTCCAAGAGTATGCAAAAAAAGATATTTCCTGTTGCCTGGTAGAGAGCAGGTTGGAATTTGATAGGCGAAATTTGTTTCCGTCAGAACAGGTTTTGGTATTGAAATTACAACTCTTTAAAATGTAGATTGACGGCGGAGAATCAGCGGATTTAATTTTAGCAGCGCCTGAGACGCTGTTTCCAAGACGAGAGCAAGTTCGATGGTTTTGTTGTGGTGGTTGGTTCCGCAGACCAACCACCACAACAAAACCATCTTGTCTTCTCTAATAGGATATCTGGTTTATCAGTACATTTGTATATTTCCGATGAATATTTAATTTTGAAACCAACGTGGTCCAATCTTCCTTCATGTATACTAGTGTGGTATAAATTGATCTGATTAATTTTGGCTTTGAAATCCTTGGATATTATTATGCCAACAATTGTTAGGCGATATTTTATATATACAAAAAAAAAAATCCAAGAAAATGTAGAGAAATTTAGGGGAACTGCTATGTTAACTTACCCTCTAAATCGTCATTTTAATATAATTTACGGATCAACCATCAATTTCATATAAATAATCATTATGTGATTCATTACAAGTTGAAAAAATTAAGTATTTGGACAAAATCAGATAACTTTTTAACTCAGAATAGTTTCTGGTTAAAATATATAAAATAATTGGTTTAAAATCTAACAAGACTATGTGGGAAACTTGATAAACTTAATTATGGATGCGGTCTCATCCCGAACACATAGGATTTCCTAGAGTTTTGTACACATAGCGGATTATTAACATTTTCAATATTTTTTAGGTAAAATTAATTTTATAGGTTGAACTGCTGGTCAAGTTAGGTTTCCTGATATAATGTTTGGTTCCATCACTTGCATTATATTAAGGACTATTAAATATTTAGTAAAAATGCTCTGAAAAAAAATTGGCAATTAGAGCTGTGAGAATTCATACTAGATTTTTTAACTAGACAACAAGTAGGTAATAATAACCAGTTTAAAATCTATCCATTACTTTGTTATTTATTAAAAGAAATATGAAATGTATTTTTAAATTAAGTTCAAAGCTATATGTTGTTAAGAATTATATTTTTTTATACTTATTGATCTCAGAGTTCTGTTTCTTTTAATGAGAATTACATACTTTTTATTTAGTTACACTGTTTTAGACCTGCAGAGTTGATATATGCAACTAGTTGGTCTTAGGTGTCCAGAGGCAAACTCTAGTTCTTCCCAAACGACGATTTCCTCATGCTGTATACATTGTTCACATTTCAAAGCAATATTCTATGTTCTGTTTAAAACTAACATTCACAAGGGAACCAGAATCGATTTTTTTTTCATATTTCATTCTCTATATATGTACATCGAATTCAAATTCAGAATCGATTTCATTCTCTATATATGTACATCTAATCTAATATTGTCTTGGTTTATAATCACTTCTTATCCACATTTAACATTGTTTTAAAATAATTTTTAAAACATTTCAATGTGTAGATTTTATCGCGTGAAAGGAGATGTTACACAAGGCAAGAATTGGCAACACACAGACGAGTAGGCGATTCAGATGATCGTTCTCATAGAGGACATCCTCTCTGTGAATTTTGTGATACACGTTATATGGATAATGATGAATTATATCGTCATCTCAGACGAGATCACCTATACTGTCATTTCTGTGATGCTGACGGTCTTCATCAGTACTATAAGTAAGTTTTGCTTTTGTCATTCTAGTGCAGAATATTGATTGATGGCCTTTTATAAAGCAAAAGAAAATTAAAAAGTAGAAAAATTTTGGATTCAAATAATGCCCTCGCCTAAAGCGTTTTCATCCTAAGCCATCTGCTGGCTTTCATTCAAAATAATGGCTATACATATTTCAGCTATTGTGAAACAAAGCATGCACAGCTGTTTATGTATCATAGCCTTCCAGTTAACGCTTAATATCCAATCGGCAGAGCAATTCCCAGATAGTTTATTAAATTTAACATCGAATCATGTTATGCCTACTTTTTTTATTGCCTACATTTTAGCACTTACGATTTCTTGCGAGAGCATTTTCGAAACGAACACTATTTATGCGAAGAGGGAGAATGTTACAATGAAAAGTTCACTGCAGTATTTAGAACTGATATTGATCTCAAAGGTAAGGCCATTTGATAGACAAATGTAATAATTGTATTATTATTTATATCGTGCATACCTTATGAGATTGTAATTCAAACAGCGCATAAGACTACAGCTCATGGTAAAGGGTTAGGAAAGGCTGGTTTAAAACAGGCAAGAACTTTGGATATAGCATTTACTCTTGCTCCTAGACCTAGGCCCATCCCACGAAGACAGTACAGGTAATATTTTAAACTAGTTCTTTATTCTGTTTCTAATTTTAATTTGTTTCTTTTAAAAATAAAAAAGACTAGATTAGAAATATTCTTGTCTAGTCTTTCATTTTATTTCTTTTGTTGAGATTTTTTGGGATATGCTTATAATACATTTAATAATTATTATGTTTTTAAGGCTGATATATTTATAGTGATATAATTCAGATATAGCAAGACTTCTATCATTGTGTCTTACACGGATCGCATTAGAACTTCAAACTAGTTTCACAAAATTTGTCTAAATAAACAAATTTTTAATGTACTCAGTATTTAAAATTTACATCAATTTCTTGAATTTCTATTGATTCAATCGTTCTATGGACAACAACCTCCCAATTTCCATGACTCAATGGATCCCAAACTTTTCAAGAGTTGTAATTTTCTCTATTTCCTTATTTGCTACTGCCATTTTCGGATTCCGAGAAGTGCCCCGCTTCCCCACCTATGTTAGAATCAGAACATGAAACACTTGATTTTTGTAGAAAGCATACTTTATTTCATAATTTGATACACTTAGACAAAAAAAAATAAAATTTGCATTGAAAGCTTCAGCAATAATTTTTGACGTGTACAGTTAGTTACCTTAGAAATTAACATATTTTGAATGTTATAGGGAAGAGGATGCAGATGCAGGTGCTGTAGGAGGTACTGTACTAGAGGAACAAGTATCTGCTGAGAGGAATGGTGTTTTTGCTCAAATCAATACAGATTGTATCGAAGAATTTCCAAGCCTTGGAGGTAGTCCAGCAACGAATACGGGAAGTGGAGCGGTAGTACCAACAGCTGGTCGAAATACTGCTAGTAGTGTGATTAAGCGAGGGGGGTGTGGTAGATATGTAGACGATTTTCCAGCGCTTGGTCCTGAAACAACACAAGTTAGCCTTAAAGTTAATTCTGAACGTCCACAAAAACAACTTCCTTCATCAAACATTCAAACTACTCGACCATCCTCTACAAATGTGTCTATTCAGGTTTGTTTTGCTAAAGACAATTTATACTTTTGTATATATATATTTGTGTAGAGAAGATGAGGCAAGACTATTTAATTTTCACTGAAATAGGTCGCAAACTTGTACTAGAAATAAAACGGAATCTTGAACAAATAAAATTACCCAAAAATTAATATTTCATAATAAAAACTTCTGTTTCTATCTCTTCTAGTTTGCCCGCAAGGGGTGTCTGTTGCATGCAGTTACTTGGGGAGTAGCGACCCCACGGGTTACCACAGCTCAGACCTCCATGCGCTTCGTCAGAACAGTACACAATACACTTAAACTACATACATTCTACACTTTACAGACAAGGACGACCATAGTACACAAACTAGGGTCTCCGTCCCTAGTTAATTGGCGAAAGTCAAGGGAGAAGAAAGGGAATAGTTCAGTGGTAGCGCGCTGGACTAGCAATGCGGAGGTCCCGGGTTCGAATCCAGTATGCTGCCTTTAGATTTTCTCTTCATAGGAGCCTCTACAACTCACTGACCGGTGATGGGCAGTGTTGTCTGTAGCTAGAGAACTCTACTTCGTGGCCGATTCTGCATTGGAGAAAGCTCCGGTGGGCACAATAGATCTTTCAGGTCGCAGTGCAATAATCCCCTACAATAATCTACCTTCTCTTCTAGTATCGATGGATATTGATGTTATTAACTCCATGGATTACCGCTTCAACGGTTTAATATCAACATCTATGAACTTTTCAAGCCCGATCGTTCGTCGCATTGTAAAAATATTTCCTTTAATGCTAATTAGCATAATTATTCAGATGTCTTAAAATTCTCTTACATCTGAATTTGCTAAATTTCGCTACAATAAATTCATCATAACTTTTCATTACCTAAAGCTAAAGCAGCTTAGTGGACAATTCCCTCTAATCCTGGAAGACGACTGTGATTTGGGCTTAGGTAGTAGGTAGATAGTTACCGATTTTTTTTTTTACTTCTTTTTTTTTTTTGATGAAGGGGCCCGTTCACTGCGATCTACACGGTCTATTGTGCTATGCCTCTCTGTGCTGTAGACTAGCCTCTCGTCTACAGCATCCCCATCAGTTAAGATCCCTAAGGAATCTGTTATGAAAAAATTTGGTGAGTATCATTCAAGAAAGAAACATTCAATTTGCCAATGTTTCGACAGAGTTTCCTGTCTTTATCAAGGCTATAATATATAGATAATCATGAAGGTGTGGAGAAAATGATTTTGAGTGGAAGTTTGAAACATACACATTTGTTACATCACAGAAACATATATAAAGAAGAATTAAAAGTTAGTAGTTCTTGTCTTAAATCATCTACAGAAAATGATGAAAACTAAGAAAAAAAAAAAATGCATCGTTTTTCTGTGGATGTTTTAAGTCAAGAAACTACTAACTTTTAATTTTCCTTTTTTTATGTAACAAATGTGTATTATTCCTGTGATGTAACAAATGTGTATGTTTCAAAGTTCTACTCGAAATCATTTCTCCACATCTTCATGATTATCTATATATTATAGCCTTCAGAGAAAAGTTTTTAACGAAGCTGTGCTTCTTGGTCATACCGTCCGTCCGTAGGGAGGTTCCTGGTGAGGGATCCTGTAGATAGGGATAACCATTCCCTAGCACTCTCTAGCCCCCATCCGTTCGCATATCTTTCCTAAAAATCCTGAGGAGCACTCCCTAGCCACCCTCTCCACCACAAGATGCAAAGATTGTGACAGATTGAGGATAACCTCATTCCCAGCAGTGGGATAGGTCTTCATAGCTCCCGGCAACATACGCATGCGAGCCGCATCCTCTTGACGGTCGCTGTCTTGGTCTTCTTTGTACCACGCCTCTGCGCCATAAGTGATAAAAGGTCTCACCACCATGCTGTATATCCACCGAATATATTCCGAGGGCATCTACAGGAATTGTCTGCCATCCTCCTACACACCATGAGGGTGCCAGTGGCCTTGCTAACACTCGAATCACGTGTTTATTACCTGGGAGTTTACTTCCAAGAGTTACCCCTAGATATTTAACAACCTCCAACTTCCACTCTAATTCTGTTCCGGCCAGATGTACCTGATGTATCTGATACCTTTCAGATGTAGAAGTGTTCTTTAGTTATGGATACTGGTTCATGCCAGCGAAAAAGGTTTTATTTTATTATTAAAACGTTTCTTGATTATTTCTTTATGCATTTAGCACTTAAGAATTTTGTAGTTTATTGTTGTTTTTTTTTTTAGGTGAACCATCCCAGATTCACAACTACAGTTACTTCTCACAATACATACAACTATCACTTTCCCGCTCTTGACAGTGGAACGAATATAGCAGGTCCAGCTGCAACAAGTACTTCAGTTCATTGGACCTCTAAAAGGCTTCCTGACAATAAGCCTTCTCCTTCTTCACATCAAGGACCAGTAACCACAGCGGGAGCCTCAGGTCATGATCCACCTCCTGGACTTGAAGCATATCCAGCGCTCACTCCTGCTTCCAAGAGTAAAACAACAACTGTACAGGCTGGTAATCAAACGCATTCGGTGAATACCACACGGGTACTGAGTGCATCTAGTAGTACTGACTGTGATCAGCCATCAGCGCCATCTTCAAAAACAAAAAAAAAGAAGTCCAAATCAAAAAACACTAATGCGGCAATCAATGTTGAATTGCCTGCCAAGGATCCTGAAGCTAATAGCAAGAAGAAATCAAACAACCAGGATGTTAAATCTTGCGGAGATTCCTTATCTACTGCTCCTGCAATTACTAAAAAGAAAGCAAAAGAAAACATAGTATATTCAAGTAACGAAACTAAAACTAACAATCATGTAAACAATATTAATAATAGCAATAGAAAAGTGTTAAAATCACCGAAATTGGAAAATGTGAAGGCAAATAAAATAAATCATTCTGACAAAAAAAAAGAGGATTCATCAACAACTGTACAAGAAAAAGAAAAATCAGATATTGGAGTGGAGAAAAAAAAAGACAAAGTTAAATCTTTGTCAGAGAGGACTCTTATAGAACCTGATGCATTTCCTGCTCTGGGAAGTGGTGTTCCACCTGGTTTCGAACCAAAGTGGCAGGTTTGTATTAATGTTGACTTATTATGCTTTATTATGTACTAAAATAAGACAAATATTTTTCATCTTCTTCTAAGTCAATACCTCTCTACCGCCTAAGCAGTGTGAGGTCCTTTATAGAGCTGCTTCCATTTCTCCCTGTCTGAAGCCAATTGCTTACGATTCAGCCAAGAAGACACCTTCTTGTAAATGTTTAACGCAGACAGTCATTCCAAGTTTCCTTGGTCTTCCTCACGGCCTCTTTCCTTCTACCGTTGTCTTTTAAGCAGTCTTCGCTATCCTATTATCTGCCATTCTGTTAACGTGGCCGTACCATCTCAGCCGGTTTACCTCGATAATTTATCAGCGGATATCAGTTTCAGGTTATTTCTATTGTGGTATTCCTGATCCAATCACGTCTTGTTTTCCCCTCAATCCTTCTGAGAAATCTCATCTCCATTGCTTGGAGTTGACTTCTAGTGAGGGTCCAAGATTCGCTGGAATACGTCAGTACAGGTAGGAACGTGTATACCGCTTTCTTTGTATTCTTAGAGACCTCGCTCTTGTTGATGGAGACGACCCCGGGTTGGTGGTTGGTCAGCAGACTCAAAAACAGTGAACTCCTGCAGAAAACTGTAAATGTTCGCTTAAGTGCTATGATTTTGGTGGAAATCGGTCAACCAGTACCTCCACTCTACCGTATGAATTTTTCAGTTTTTTCGATAACGGCTCAAAACGATTTTCTTTAAACTTTGTAAGAAAATATACTGCAAAGTATAAAGAATGTTTACACTGATTTTATCATTTTTATTTGAAATATTTTTCGGGGAAAATTCATTTTAGAGGAGTTCTGGGGATGGAGAGACTCAAGGAATTCTTAAAGTGCCATTTGAGAATATATAATTTTATCATCTGTTTAAATTATAATTAAGAAGAATTTTAAGAAAATGGGATGACCGGGAGTGCGAATCTACAGAATCGTTATTTCAATTGCCTTCGTGTTCTTTATTATAATGACTTGTTATTCGTTTCTTTAAACTTGTTATTCTAACAACCCATATTATAGACCTATTATTGGGATGAGTCATAAAAAATTATCGATTTTGCTTGTACTTTATCCTCTACAGAAAAAAAAAAGTGTTTATATTTTGTTGAACTTTGTCATATTCTTATTTTGAATAAACAAATAGAGAATGAATTTATAAACAAAGTTACCCTGGATCGCTTTTATTTTTGTCGTAGTATTTTTTTTTTTAAACAAGATGACGTTATAATTTGAAATATTAGTAATATTACGTCGTTATTGGAAAAGAAAGTTTTCAGCCGCCGAAACTACTCGTTCAGTGCGGGATTCTGAACGGAGAGTGTGTAGATGGTATCAGAAATTTAACACTGGTGACATTAGTCTTAAGAGCATAGCCGGTTCTAGACGAAAACCATCATTCGATGAAGAAGCCTCTCGGGGTAACGTGGAGGCTGACCCGACCAAAAGTACTCGGGAGTTGGCAGCAGAACTCGAAGTATCCCAGTCCACCGTAAATCGTGGGCTGCATAAGCGGGGTCCCCATGAGTTGACCGCTGAACAAGCTCAGCGGCGAGTAGAAATTTGTCAAAATCTTTTGGAAAATCCAAATGACAAATCGGTTCATCAAAAGGATTGTCACTTGCGATGAAAAATGGATGTATTTGGAGAAACCCCTCAGACCAAGAAACAATGGTTACACTGCAAGCAGCCTGTCGCTAAACAGGGTCAATTCGAAAAAACAAAACAATGCTTTCTGTTTTTTTGGAATTATGAAGGCGTAATTCATTATGAGTTCATTCCCAAAGGTCAGTCTATTGATTCGGAATTTTATAGCGAGCAGTTAGAAAGAATGTACATTGTTTTGGCCCAGCGTTACCCAGGCTCTTAGTTAACAGAAATAAAGTTTTGTTTCAACAAGACAACGCTCGATCACATACTTCTCATTACACCAAACAAAAAATTTCAGAATTAAAGGGGATTGAGCTTCTCCCTCCCACCCTGCTTATAGTCCGGACTAGCACCTTCCCATTACCATCTGTTCCGATCATTGGCGCATTATCTTCAAGGAAAAACCTTTAATTCTCTGGACGAGTCTCAAAATGGAGTTGCAGATTTCTTCCATTCAAAACCCAAAAAGTGGTATTGCGAAGGAATTCAGCAGCTAGCCTCGAAACGGAAACAAACGGTGTATACTTTGAATATTAAAATAAAATTGTTTTAAATTTGCAAGGAAAACGGTCATTTTTTATGACTCACCCATAAACATTTTATATGAAACTTGAAGGATCTGGGAAGTCATGCTTCACTCGTTTCTTTATCGTCGAAGTATCATTTAATTATAGTTTAGATTCTGTCACATTTATAATATAGAAATTACTAAATATTTCGTAAAAATTCAAAGTTTGAAGAAAATTGATCAGTTATGTATGGCTGTGGTAAACTGGAGTAAGAGGAGAAAGTAGAGTGATGTTTCACACCACATTTTTTTTTTGTAATTTTTGTTAGCTTTGAGTATTTATTTAATTAACAGAAATTTATATTTATAGGTAAAGCGACCACCTCCAGGATTAGAAAAGCCTCCTGGCCTGTTAGTACCTGTACCTTCAACAACAAGTGCACCTCCAGGTTTTAATCCACTTAATGGTTTTCCTCCATTAAGTGCCAGTTTAGATTCAGCTAAAGCAGAATATAAAACACCGCCAAATTTTGCAGAGCGTAATAGTATACTCGTCACCAAAATGGAATCTGCATTAGGACTTGATTCATTCGAATTATTTAAGCAAGTGTCTTTTACATTCAGATCTGGCAACATGCCACCCCTCGAATATTATAGTACCTGTCGTAAAATTATGGGGCCTAGCACATTTTCGGAACTCTTTCCAGAGTTATTAGCTCTTCTACCGGATATTGAAAAACAGCAGGTATGTTAAATGATATTTCTCAAATATTGAATTTTACTAAGTTAACATGGGTTTAATGTATTTGAGTTCATGTTATATAATATTTAAATTATAATGAGATCATTGCAATTCGTCTATGCCCAAAGATGGAAATTTAAAATTCATCATTTATTGGAAAATGTGTTCAAAACTTCTTAATTAGAATAATTGTATTAGTCGCTATAAAAAAAATGCCTTAAAAGTTTCACACTATAATTTAATTCTTGTTACTTATCATTTATTTACCGCTTATTTGCCTTTTTATTATTGCAAAGGCTATTTCATTCGGACACGTCTCTCCTGTTCAGTTTTTCTCGCTTTCTGACTGATTAAAACATTTACTATTGACGTTCTTGAACTCGAACTTAGCCTTATTCTTTAAGCACATGCATGCATCGCATGGGTCGGCAATGGATAGCCATGTAGGTTTTGTCAGGAAGAAAAGGAAACAGCACTGCACGTTCTATGTCAGTGCGAGGGGCTCGTTTGGCTGAGGTTTCGTCTCTTTGGAGAGGAGAAGCTGACGTCTGCAAGCCTCACCCAAGGGCCTCTCTCGGGACTATTGTATAATAAACCAGACAGAACTCAAGAGGGTGCTCTGATTAGAGGTGCTCTTAGCAACTTTACCTAGGAGCCTCCCCGGACTCCAAAAGTTTAGATAGGGTACAGGACTCCAAATTAGGGGGTGCCACTATAGACCCTTAGAGGCGTAGGCTAAAGAGTCCCCCCCCCCCCAATAATCTAATCTAATTTAGCCTTATTCTTAGATTCATTTGCTAAGAGTTATCAGTTAGTACCTTAATAGGAAAATATAATTGGAAAAAATACAGACGGTATCTGTCATGTTGCAATAAGCGTACAATACGTTTTTACCCCTCACCCTCGTTGTGAGAAAACGTTTGTTCACTTTTTCATGAGAGAAACGTTTGGTTTTTACCAAATAGGTGTCTCCCAAAAAACGTAGTCTACGTTAAAAGAATTCTAAAAAGCACTACAATTATTGGAATATATTTTTATTCACAAATACTTTTTAAGCAACTATGAAGAGTTTTTGCAAATTGAAACAAAAAACTTGATCCTTTATGAAACAAAACTTATAGATTAAATTCAGAATTAAATTTTATTACATGCTAAAATAGATATCTTGCATTTAAGTAATCCACGGTTAAATTAAAATAGTATTCCATTAAAAAAAAAATGAGAGATTTTTGCTTGGTGCTGGAGCAAACATACTAATAGACAGAAAACGCAGTTTGCATAATTATTAGCAAGAGTCGTATATTTATGAAATTACGACAGATTTTATGTCACTAAATTGATGGCATTGTTTCTCCAATTACTATAGAAATTCTATTAATACTATAGTTATAATTACAGGAACTTTGGACAGTGTATAAAAGTGAAATTGGAAAGGATCAACAAATTCGCGCATCTTCATCAGCAAAAAAGAAAGGAGGTGGAGGAGGAAATGGTGTTTCACCTTTAGAAGTTTGCGCCACCTGTTATCAAGTTGTAACATCATCCGATCTACGTAGTCATTTGACTTGCCATGCATTAGACAATCATTTCCCAGCTCTTGATACACAAAATACAACTTATAATAATAATAATAATAATAATAATAATAATGCATGGGTTCATAAGTGATAGTTGCCGTACACTTTCATTGAATTTGAAAATCTTGTAAATATAAAATGTATAAGTTCAATGTCTTGTTAACATCGCTGCCGCTTCCAGTCAATATACAACCTTCAGCCCCACAAAATACTTTTGTTTCTTAATGCATTTCTATTTCTTTACCAAAATTCCAAATATTGTAAATGCTAGTTTTATATTTATTTATTATTTATGTGTGGTTTGAAGGTTTGAATTATTGATGGATATATATAATTTAAATTCCAGGAAATTTGCATTCGTATAATAAATCTAAAGTCTTAAACATAAAAAAGGTGTGTGTGTGTCATATTTACTATTTTAGAAAATCCGCATTAATGAAATAAGTTATTTTATTTATTTGTAATTAAATAAACACAAATTAAGAAGCAATAAATATTTGGCCCTGAACTTGGGCATTTAACAGAAATTAATTTAAGAAAAAAATTCTCCTTTTGAAAAAAAAATGGTGTTTATCTATTCGATTGTTACCTTTTTTTTAAACAGTAAAAAACAACGGCGTTCCCAAATCTCGGCGTTGAAATCTTACTCAACTGAAAAGGTAATTCGAAAGACTCTTGGGAAGAGGTTGTAGCTTGAGTTAATTCTTATTTTTATAAAGAAAAAAAAAACAAACAAAAATATTGAATATGTGGATGGGTCCCCGCATTGGTGGATAACATGTAGAATTTTATCCATAGTAGCATGCTTATTTTTTGTTGTGCCTTGCCTGTTTCACATTCTCATAAAAAAAAATCTCTGAAATAAGATTTACTATTTTAATTTAAATGTATCACCTTAAAAGCAAAATTTTCATTTTAGCTTATTTCGATGAGAATCCGATACCGGACGGTAACAACTAAAATAAACATACTACGACGGATAAAATCCCAGACAAAAAAAAATTATTTTACAAATACTAGAAGACCCTGGAAGTTTTCAGCTTCATTTTTTTCTGATTAATGAAAATAATTTAAATTATTTTTTATATATTCAAAGGTGCTGCATATTTATTAGATCAGTACATTTTCTCAAAGGCTTTTAAAAGTACTGTCATTTTATACAATTGTAAATGTAAGAGGTCTGGAAACAACTACTTTTTTCAAACAGATATTTCTTTTTAATTTCTATTTTTAAGTTCGTATTCATAAAATCATGACGTTCGTTGAGAATTGGCTCAATCGGATCAAAATTCGTTTAATAATAAAAAATGGTTTCTTTGAAATTAACTTTTATATCTTTTTCTTAAGAGAAAGCAGAACAACTTTTTAAAATATTAATAGTTAGTTGTTTAATATTCAAATTTCTTGTATTATTATAATTTGGCAAAATTATAGGATAAATTATTTCTATATATAAAATATCTAGAACAATGAAAAAGGGTGGAAATCTAAAAATATTTTTCTCTTTCTGTATTTTTCACTATTTTTTCTAATCGTTCACATTTTTCTAGCAATATCTAATTTTTTTTTTTTTTTTTTTTTAGCAATAAGTTCTCATTAAAATGAGCTGATTCACGCCAATCACATAATATGAAATTAAAAATCTAGTTTCAGAAATTGAAAAGAAATATATAATTCCATTTGGTGAAAGTAAAGTGTTTCTGTTTAAAACTGTATTTGTAGGAATTATAACTAACAAAGAATATAAAAATAAATGCAAATTTGAATGTCTGAGGTAATATTTTACAGTGTGAAGCACTATTTTATTTTATATTTTTTTTTATAATTTTCATGCGCAGATGAAAAAGAAGTACTTTATTCACTGGACCTGCAGCATCCAATATTTATTTAAAACTTGTTTGTGGAGAATACGTATTTGTTACAGTATCAGAGACATTTTCCGTGGTAGCCTGCTTCATTTTGTGGTCATCGACCGGTTTCGGGCGTTCGCCCATCTTCAGGATGCGTTTTTCAGACAGTGTGACAACACAGACTCGCATAGAGTAACTTAGTTTCACACTAACTCAGACTCTGTGCGAGTCTGTGTTGTCACACTGTCTGAAAAACGCGTCCTGAAGATGGGCGAACGCCCGAAACCGGTCGGTGACCACAAAATGAAGCAGGCTACCACGGAAAATGTCTCTGATGCTTTCAATGAAAGAAACTTTATTTTATTTATTTATTTATTTTTTTTTTTGGAACCGTGTATTAAAAAAACAACAGTTAACAAGTAGAAGCAAATACATTTACTGGAATAATGCATAACTTTTGCAGATGTAATTTAGTCTTTTATTTGTTTATTGCTGGGATTTGTTAACATAAAACTGTTGTATATAATGATTGGATGGTTATTTAGCTAAACAGATTTTACTTCATACATCTTGCATATATGAATTGAAACAGAACAACACTTTTTTTTTATTCATAACTTTTCTTTCAAATATTCTATTCTATAAACAATAAAAGTGGCAGTATATACTTAGAATGGAAAAATTCTATAAACCCTTGAGTGGATTTATCAACCAGTGAATTTACATAAATATATTACTTGATTTGGTTTTGTAAAAATACAAATCATTAAGTGAAATTATTAATAAACATAAATAAATACATTGTAAATGCTATGGTTAAATTGTAAAAATATAATTTAACTCCTGTTGAAATATTTTGTTAATATATATTTTTGTAAGTTATTAACCAATTAATGTGAAGAAAGAAAAAAAAAAAAAAATTGTTTCATAGTTTCTTAATGATAAATTTTTTTTATTATTTTTTCAATCAAATTTACCATTGTATGTATATTAACTGCTTTTTATATTTTATGTTTTAGTCGATATGTTTATAGAAGTGTAAATTTGTTTTAAAAAATAAGAAGAAAAAAAAAACTTTTATGTGCCTGTGTACAAAAACATATATCATATATAATTTTGATGGGTATCAAATAATTTTTCAAGCTCAATGTAACTTGTATATACAGATATAAAACAACATGTATATTTTGCAATAATAGATAGTGGAAGAAAAAGAAGAAGAAAAAGAAAAAAAGTAATATTTTATTAAAACTTCAGTCTTTTTTGGCATATAATAAAATATGACCTCACTTTGTGTTCGAATTATAAAAAAAAAAAAAAAAAAAAAAAAAATTTAAATATTTATTTTTCTTTCAATAGAACCCTCTATACAGTAGAACATATTTAAATTTGATATTGTATACAGTACTTACACGTTCATAAATACTTTCACGTATTGTATTTTACTTCCTCTTACTCGGATTAAGAGGAAGTACTGTAATCGTGTCAAACTTTTAGATGTCGAGTTTTCACCGGAAATATCCGTTTTGAGGTCCGTCCCATGAGTCCAAAAAAGTGGTTGTTAAGCAAAGGGTCTGTGTGTGTGTGAACATCATAGCTCAAAAACGAAAAAAATCATAGAAAGTTCAAACTTGATATTCCATTTAGATATCACCATGGGATCTGACAGTATGTTATCTGTCACAATTCCTCACCAGGTTTTTTTATTTACTTTTTTTGCGATTTTCTCAACAATGCCTCCGATGATTTTCTTCAAACTTGGTATATCAACTACACATACAAAGAGCTATAACTTTTATTTGCAACATTTCTCCGGGAAATTTCATTTAAGGGCACTTTGGGAGGGGGAGGGGGGGTTAGGTTTTTCATCTAAAATGCTATTTCAGTTTATTAGACAATTCTGCCATCTAAATTAGAATTAAATATGTTGTTGAAATTCCGAGTTTGAAAAAAAAATCGAATGACCGGAAATGCGTTTACTTTACTAAATGATTTTTTTTTTTTTCAATTTTTCGCGATTTTCTTGAAACTTCATACATATAAACTAAGCATACAAAGATCTACAACGTTTATTTAAAACATTTCTCTTGAAAAATTCATTTAAGGGCCCTTTTAGGGAAGGGGTTGGGTATGTTTTTCTCTAAAGTGTTTATAGTTGATTATACAATTCTATCATCCAAAGAAAATCAATTAGAAATAAATGGATGGCCAAAATTCCAAGTTTCAAGAAAGTTAGTAAACCGGAAGTGCGCTTTTACTGAATAGTTTTTACAGTTTTCGATGAATTTCATTAAATTTTGTGCACAAACTGTAAAATTTGTCAATTATAATTTTGAGAACTGGAGTAAGAGAAAGTTGTATGAATGTTTCACACCAGATTTTTCCCATTATTTGATTTTATTTGCTTTAAAATGAGATTCTTTCTGAGAGCTTAAATATTAAAGCGATGAACTACAAACATTTATGTCTTTTGAAACGCATTTATAAAAAAAAAAAGGGAAAACATAATGGCATTTTTACATAGAGTTTGTCCACACGTAAAACGCAAGTGAACAGACTTGTAAAAACAATTTACTCTCACGTTAAATATTAAGTACATTTTTCCTGCAAGTGATGAAACAAAAAAAAAATGGTGAAACCCTAAAAATATTTTCTCACTACTGTTTCTAATCGAACAATTTTTATTCAAAGTTAAAATTGTTATTAAATCTTCAGTTAACCATGCAAGATTGTAGGTATATGCACTTTGCTTTGATTAAAGGCATAGATTGTTAAGCTAGTGGTCGGCGAAATTGGGTTCGATCTATCGAACTTTATTTGAAATAAAGTTTTGCTTATTTGCCTGCCGTAAGTTCATTACACATAAACCGTAGCTGAATATAGAGGCCCAGCTGATAAAAATGGGCATTTACTTTTAATATATAAGTAAAGAAAACAATGTTTCTTAGATGTTTTATTTTTTAAATTACATTCGAATCAAAAAAATAGTTAAACAACCCAAAAGACACATAATAAAAGAACAAATTTTTGGAAAAACTGATTCCCATTTTCCAGGTTCTACATGACTAGGAATAAGAACGTATTTAGGAGTTGTTTTTGCAAAGTTTACCTTCTTATATGTTATATTATTTACATGTTTATTTTCTTCAGTGATATTTTTATTATCTTCTTTTTTAAACTTGTTATCACCATAGGCTGATTCACTTTTCAAAATTGAAGATAAACGAGTTTTTTGTGATGAATTATCCTTATGTGTACTCATTGAGATCAGATGACAATCAACAGGGTTTGCCAGATATGATCATTTTTTTTTTTAATTTTTTTTTTTTTTAATTTTGAATTGCGTCATCAGACATAAATTAATTAAAAAGTAAAATCTATGGTAACAATGCCCGAATTCAGTAAATGCATAAATAAATGGATTTATAAATCAAAGAATTAATGATTTAATGAGTGAATGAAATCAACATATCTTAATTCGAATTGTTTTTATAAGCTATTGAAATCATTGAAGTTTTCGTTAGGTTAGGGATACTTTAAATAATAATAGTATCGAAATATTATGTTATCGCTGAAATAGCAAATCATATATTATTACAAATGATCAAACCAATTCTCACATGAGCAATATAGAAGCGTCGCTCTGTATTATGGCCTCCCTTGTGCAAATTAAAATTTGCCCCCCTTAAACAATTTTTTTGTTTCTAATAATTGTTAAACAAAAATTCTTACACAAAATACGAATTTACATTTACTATTATTCTGTAAAGTCGTTCTCTACACATACTTTTTACTAAACAGTTTTTAAATTTAAAACTTTAATTTAAATTTACATTTAAATTTATTTCATTCATCGCTAATGCTTAAAGTCTTTGCTGTGACCAAGTAGATTGCAAGTAGTTCATAATAATTTTTAGTTTAAATCATAAAACGTTCACCATTAGCAAAAACTATTGCAAAACAACACTTTCTCATCGCGATTCTGATTTAAGATTTGAGACAAAATGTCTAAGGTTTTATTTATTTATAATCAAGTTTAATGTATCGTATATTCTGTATGGACCACAAAACAGAATTTAATGCCTTTAAATACTATAAAAGCGACTGGTGTTGCACTTTTTCCCCAAGTAACATACGTTAATAATTTGACTGAGAAAATTTTCAATAATTGAAATCTATGAAAAATTAATGTTGCTAGTTAATTCTCGATAAGGAATTGAATATCGGTAGTTGGATGATTTTGTTGACCAATTTGTCTTGATGTTGGAGCTTGTCATAAATTACAATACCATGTCGCTTCGCAATTATAAACTTTTACATTACTAAAGAAGTGAATATTTCACGATATATTGGTCTAGAAAAAAAAAATTATTTCATTAATCATATCCCATAAAACCTTCCGAAGTGAATTGAATGTTTTTAAAACTCAATTTTTCTGACTATTTTATTAGGAGTCATTTGACATTAAAATTGACCTACATATTCTACCGAACTAATTTGTTGTACTAAATCTTGCCCTGTTACCTAAAAATAACCCTGCTGTAACAAATTGATTACGAAAAAATATTATTACCGAATTTGTACAATTTGTGTATGTATATATATATATATATATATATATCTATATATATATTGTGTGTGTGTGTGTGGTGTGTTGTGTATGAATGAAATTTTTTCGCAAACAAAAATCGCAGATGCGACAGTAATACACACATATGTATTAACTGTCGCATCTGCACTAAGGTTGTGGTCAAAATTCTTCAACCGAAATGCGACCTAGTCATTCTCCACTGGCTCTTCTTTAAATTCGCATACTATGTTACACATAAAAAATATCCATCGCTCAGTGGTAGCGTATTGAACTTAAAACATGGAGGTCCAGGGTACGAGTCCAGCACATGGCTCTTAGATTTTCTCGCCCTAACAGCTTCTAGGGCTCACTTTGGTGGTGGGTAGTGTTGCCAAATAAGGAGTCAGATGTTGACACGCCTTAATTAAAAATATAAAATAAGCCAACCCTTTTATTTGAAAGATTTTTCCAAGAATTGATTGATTTCTGGAGTGTTAACAACTCAATAACCTTTCTGTAGAGGTTATCGGAAAGTTACTAGGAGTCCACTTCACTAGAATCAATTTGTTTTAAAAGATTTGGGCTATTATTATTCAAGAAAGGGGAGGGCGAAACCCTACCCTATCCAAAGCCTCCCTGGGCCCATATAGCTACCCCTAAAGAATAACACTACTGGGTCTGGAATAAAAGTCCAGGCCCAAGTTTTACCCATCTAAGTTTTTACCAAGGTACGAACAAATCGGACCAAAACCTTAAAAGGACATAGCTTAAGATTCTCTACCGATATTCTATACCGGCCAAAGGTCCTAACTAAACCTAATCTCCTCACAGCCCAAACAATCCGTCATTAGATCATGGGTGTTTCCTCCTCCGTCTAGTCTAAGATTTGGGCTAAAATTTTATTATAAGCGAGATTTTATTAAAAACTTTTTTTTTAAAGAACTATGTTTTTAGATCAAGGGATGAATTTTTAAATGATTTCTATCTATTACGTTGGACTTAAGTCAAAATATGAAGGTAAAAAAATTGTGTCAAACGTATATTTGTAAAAGTAAATATAAAAAATAGATATAGCAAGCGAAATATGTAGTTTTACATAAATGGGATAAAATATTGGTGGTAACGATATGAAAGTTAATATGAGAAGAACTGCATAATTCGCACATTGAAGACTAATCAAAAAGAAGCATTCACAATGGTGAAGAATTACTAACGTATGAAAAATACATATTAGTAAAATGTGAAATATTTTGTTAGATGGAATACAATTAAAAAAGTACATAAATTTGATCGCCCCATTAAGAACGGCCGGCCTTGGAGCTAGACATAAGTAAGGGGTCTAGCGTATGCGCTATCTCATTCCTTCAAGAGCGAGTAGCACAATAATTTATTGTCTTACAATCTATAAATTGTAAAACATATTGCTGACAAACCGGTAAGGAAATTCAATTACAAAATGGAAGGCCACACACAAGAGGTAACCGATTGTTGGAGAGATATTTAGAAATAATTTCAATAATGAATTAACTGATCACGAAATCGATCGACAATATCAATCGAATAAAAAAACTGCATCAAGCTGGGACATTTAATACATTTGACCAAATTTACATATGCTAAGTGTACCACAAAAAGACTATACTTCAATGTCCATTTGACATTATGCCAATAATAATGAAGGCCGCTTTAATGAACTTTGAAATCTCTGGTATTGACTTTAAGAGGGATATTTGGCAATTACATAGTTCTCGACTTGAATCAATACACAATGAAAAATAGAAAGAAAATATTTGATTCTAGGGGTAGAAAAATAATCAATGAAATGAACGTTATTAAAACAAATCGTATTTAACACTTACTCGATTTTCTTTTATTGCAAAACATCATTTTTAATATATGTTTAGTTGTGTTCGTTATTATAATATCATTATAAACTTAATAAAAGGAGTTTTTGACCTTAATAAAAGGAGTTTTTGACCTTACAGCAGCTCCTCCCGGAATTCTTATAAAATAAATTTTCTTGGAAAAAGTTGCTAAGAAAAATGTTATGTCTCTATTAAATGGAAATTATATAAGTTAGCATAATGAAAATGATTAAGTTTAATAAAACATTAAAGGTTTATGGAGAAAATCAGAACTAACTGAATAAACTGTTTCAATCTTCGGCTAACCGTTTTTTTTTTCCAAACTCAAAATTTTGGAACAAATTGAATTTCAATTAAAATTATACAGATGATAGTATCTTATAATAAACTGAAATAACTCTTTAAGAGGAAAGCATAACCTCAGCCCTCTACCCAAAAATCCCCTCTTAAATGACGTTTTTTTCGAAAACAGCTTCAAATAAAAGTAATAGATACGCTTTTGTTTAGCATATATATAAAGTTTAATGGAACATTTTTTTGTTTTTATTTAGAAATCGTAGACAAATAAAAAAATGATACATTCAAGGTCCACACTTTTGATCAACTGATTTTCTTTAAACTCGGAATTTTGGCAAAACATAATACTCTAATATTATATAAATATAATAGAATCGTATTGTAAACTAAACTACCACTATATATGAAAGCAAAACTCGAAACTTCTCCAAAACTCTGCTTAAATGAATTTTCCCTGAAAAATATTGTAAATATAAGTCATAGATCTACACATATGTGTATTGTATATGTTACCGGCAAAGTACGAATCTCAGGTATTGTATAGAAGGCAAGTATTGAAATGGTAAAGTAAGAAAAGCCATTTATTTCATACCTGGGCTAGGTATTCTATATACCTACTGCCTAGGCATTCTATAGAATATCTACGTCGTCTTAGGTAAGGAATGGGAAAACTTAAAAACTATCTATTAATGGCCATACATAATTATGGTCTAGTAATTAAAATTGCTGCCAAATTTTACCTAAGAAATGCTAGTATTTGTGGTCTTTTGCAATGATATTTATTCATCAGATATAACATTATATTTTTTTTTCTTGACCTATAAATTCGTTTATATAAATAATATTAATCAATGCAACTACTTGGTGGTGCTCGTTAAAAGGATTTAAGTTTCGTTAGATTTTTCATTAAGAAAATAAGTAACATTTGCTAATTCATTTCCATTAACATAATTTTACTTAAAAAGGCTTATTTTTGAAACCTTAGCGTATGTGTTACTCTTCTCGACCCCCATCCATCTTGCCCACTCGGCTGCACGTCCTCTACTCCCTTCCATAGCTGCTGGTGCGGCCATGTAAGTGGAAGCAATCGCTGAGGGAGAACCAAACCAAAGAACAAACCGCTCCGAGGATACTGTGTTTCTGACCATTCTCGGTTCCGCTAAATGCTAAACACTTAACCAGTATTGCAAACATACTACGCCACATGTAGCCCCTCTGTATGAGGTCACTGGCTTTGTTGGCTTTTCCTTCGCTCGAAGGAATATTTAAAATTTCATAGGTAACGGTAGAAATAAATTACTCCTACACTAGACAAGTGACAAAACACGAGAGGATGGATTCGATGTGATGTATATGTAGCGGTAGCTACCACCGAATAAATAACTGCTTGAACATTGATGGAAGAATCGATTATTCCTGTCAGTTAAGGGGCCCATACACTATGCAACTTGTTGTAAAACCAGGTTGTACAACTTGAAATGGTAGGAGCCCATACACTATGCGACGGTTTCAACAACTGTTGTACAAACTTCAGTAAGCTACTAGTGCAAGTTCATGTCGAATATATGTTCATATTCTATAAATTATATATAAGTAAAATTATAAAAAATGTCTGAAGAAACTCAAGCAGTAATCCTATGTTCCATAGTAATTGATTTGTGCTTTGAAAAACAAAAACGAAAGAAAAAGAAAGAGTGGGTTAAAGATTGGCTAACTAAACGACCCAAATATACCCACATGAATTTATTAAAGGAAATGAATTGTTCATCACCAGCAGACTAAAAAAATTTTTTGCGGATGGATGACAATGCTTACCAGGAACTTCTGAACTTCTTATTTTTACATCTGTTATTATATTTTAGATATTAATTTTATGTGAATTATTTTAATGCACATTATATACTTTTAATTTTATTTTCGTTTTTTATTTTTCTCTCCATTTATTTTATTAATTGTTATTTATATATATATTTCTATTTTATTATATCGTTTTAATGAAATGATTAAGTATGCTTATGGAGAACGTTGTACTGTATTAGTTATTACTATTCTGTCTTTGTCATCAACTAATGTTGGAAGTAAAATTGAACAACAGGCCCATACACGTCCAAACATGTTCTACAACAATAAGCCACGCCCACAAAAAATCTACTCGTTTTTGATTTTATCCAACCGTTTGACAACCTGGAAATATGACATGCAACCTGCCCATACACCTTCCAACATTTTATACAACCAACCAAGTTGTACAACAAATTGCATAGTGTATGGGCCCCTTTACAACTGCATATGCCCTAAAGGAATAAGACTTTTGTAGGAAAATGGCTGCCTAGTGTGTTCAGTGTGTGTGCTCTAGAGTTTTTCTTTTGGAAATAAGTTGTACAAACAAAAAAGACACTGTGTAAATTTGAGTGGGCACTAGTTTAAATTGTAAGGTAAGCGAGCTCGCTATATTTCAATAATTAAACTGGCTAGTTAATGAATTATTATATTTCAGAAACTCAGAATACCAAGTGACTTGTAACTTTTTGTAAAAATAAACGAATATTGCCTAAAGTATCAATTTTAATTACCATAAACCATTAAAGTGGTGGCCCCGACGTGATTTGAACACGCAACCTTCTGATTTTAAATATTTATGAAACCTACATACAAGATTCTCAAGCATTGGGGAGAGACGACATCGCTCAGTCGCTTCTAAGCCAGACTACTATCTGTGGCCGCTTTGTTATCGCTATCCGCGTGAGGCTTCGCCTATCAGCGAGGTGAGAGAAGAGGAAGAAGTTTTGTGATCTACCACAAGACGGCTTATTTCCTGGGAGTTTGTGGGGCTTAAAGAAGGACGGATGATCGGGAATTTACGATTTACGAAGATGTGTTTGGTCAGATTTGTATATATTTTTAAACATTATAGATAAGTAGAGTACAAAAAAATGCTTGATATTTTAAGTCTGAACACATAAATCTCACGAAAATGATGTAATCACACTCTAGCTGTACTGGGAAGGTAACTTTGCCTGCTTCACCATAAGAAAACTGGGGTCAAATTCTACATATAACCTATCGTCTTCAGATAATGTATGAAATGCCTAGGCATTTCTTTCTGGCGCCAGTAGTTTAAAGAAAATCGCAATCATTAATGTGGTGGTACTTTCTAACTGATAATTTTTGTCGTAAACCATAATGATAAGTAGTAGTAAGTCTTTATTATTCAATTATTCAACAAAATATAATATTAAGCAATATTAAGACAGACATACATTTGGTCTTTCGACCGTCAGAGGTTAGTTGCCTTAGAAAAAGGAAAAATTACCAGTCGAATAAAAAAAAAAAAAATAATGGATGTAAACAAAAAAGGCAAATATAAATTAAATATTTATGAATAAATAAAAAATAGAAATATCAATATAAAAGTAAACAGTGCATTCTCTACAAAGTAAGAAAATAATTAAATATTAACATAAATAACAGTCTTCAGGAAATGAAATAAAATAAACTTTGACAAAACCAGTAATAAATAAATCAACACAATAAATATTAAACAATCAAACAAAGGCCAAACTTATATAAAAATAAAAGCAATATTGTGAAGATCTACACATTTTTTTTTCTTTATTTTTTTTTTCAATAATTAAATTTACATACGAAACAGTTCCTGTACTGCCAGGCTTGTTTACAAAATTTAACTAATTGGATATAGTTTTTTCCATTCAGTATTTCTATAAAATCGTTATAATTTAAAAACTCTTTTTTAAAATATATCACCCTGAATTCTTTTATTATGGGAAGATAAAATGAAATACATCCTCATTTCTATTTTCTAAATTATATAAAGAGCATAGTTTTTATTATAATGAATAATTATTTAAATAAAGAAGTTCTCCTCTGCATTTTATAATCAATCTTATTGAGAGAAGGAATCCAGATAACTATTAACAAAATCTAATACATTATTTAAACATTTATACAAAGTATGGTGAACACTTTTTTTGGGGGCAATTAAGTTATTATAATCATTAATTAATTTAGTTTTGACTTTGCTTATTATTATCATCTCGGATTTTAATGTTTTTATTTAAGTAATTCCTTCCATTGCAATATTATTTATGTTGAACAGAATTTTTGTCAATCTTTATATATAAATATTTTTTTTTTATCTATGATTTCATTGATTAGAGGATATGGGAATATCTATCTGATAGTAAATTGGTAGACATCTATTTAAGTAATTTAAATGTACTCTAACTGTATATATAAAAAAGTGGGCATCACATCACCACTGGAAGATAAAAAAAAATTTTTAAGAAAATATTTTAGTAATATTTCCATATTTGCTCCATATTAGTCACGCCATAACAAATAATCGCTCTGGGCACAGCATTCTATAGAGTTGTAAAACCATGATGATAAGCGTTATGACAAACCGTTTGAACCTTCTGTGAATTTTCGTTTTGAAGCTATACGGTGCAGCACACATTCTCTTCAAAACGTCTATTTCCGGTGAAAACTCGATATTGAAAATTTGACATGATTACAATAAAATACTTCCTCTTTCTAATAATTAGAGATAGTAAAGAACATATTTGGTGTAGACACGCGCACGCGCACGCGCACGCACACACACACAACTTTCTCTTACTGCAACCGTTACAATGCTATATAAAACTAAACTAAAATACATTACAATTAATATGAATTTCAAGTGATGGGAATTATATTCATTTTGTGCATAAACTTTACCGGAATATAATCTACATACATATATAGAAAATCGTAGTAGCCATTTTTCGAGAAAATTGCCATCTATTGGTACTTCCGGTTGAGGAATTTTGACAAACAATTTCCAATTGAGCTATGAAACAAATTGAGCTAACAAAATAAAAAGTCAGATTAGTTATTGTAGCGCCATCTGTTAGCCCCCTCCAAAACTTTTAACGATATATTAAAATTAATAAACCTAATTCAGAAATTCCCCAAAAACCACTAAAAAAAAAATCACTTCTTCAGAAAAATGTTTCAAATAAAGGAGAGACATTTATATTTGCCCAAAGAGCATTTGCAAGTTTAAAGAATTATTATTGCAGCCGTTTTCAACAAAATTCCAAGAAACTTAATATTCTGTAATGTATTCGGTAAACCAATTTTCTTTTAAACGTGGAATTCTAACAATGCTTGCAATGTAACGTAATAATATGAACTTTAAAGCAGCGGTTTTCAAGCGAAGCCCATGTGGTCCTAAGTGAAAACGCGTAAATGGGAGCCACGGTACAAGACTAGGAGGAGGTCACATCAGAGGAAAGTGACAGAAAAACATAATCCAGGAATTTCGAAATAACCAGCCATCAATGTCTACGAATTTTGCAATTAAAATCTTCCAGCACTTTTCTTCCTGAATATATTAAGAAAGATAGGCAAATAATTAATCTCTTCAAATAGGTCCAAACAGCGGAAGGAAACCGGACGAAAGGAAAGGGAAAACGAGAACTATCAAGGTTTAACGACCCTGAAGAGCTCATTGCAATATGGGCGAAACGTCGGTTTCTACTGACACCAGAAAACTCAAGTGTTTTTTCATTTTATATTATTAATAAAATATAAATTTCTCCAATTTGATATGTTTATTTTATATATTATAATATTGATATATTTTTTTTTTATTAAATATTATGAATAAATAATAAATGAACACTACCGTCTTTTGATAGTTAGGTACTCCCGAGGCATTCTATGATGCGCGGAGTTCAGTGTAGAGCCGATGATAGCAAAATAAATTCGACCTAAAAAGGTGCGTACGCATCCACCAAAGGAACAATGAGGAACATTTATGTTTCTGTTGAATGTTTCGTAAAATGTTCCATTACGTTCCAATAACTTGTTTGTTGTTGCAGTAAAGAAAATGAAAAGTTGCGTTGTGTTTCGTGTTTCCGTTTGAAGCGGTAAACATCGAAGGAGACAATGGCAACAATCGGATTTGGAACTTTTTGTTGCGTCCGTGGAGACAGTAGCGTTGCTGTTTGTTTCGGTTTAGTTGTAATGCACGTGGAGACACACAACTGCTTGTGCAATTATTGCGTCTTTTTAAAATTAAATAATTATGCCACCAGCGATTCACAAGTGAACAACGACAAAGTAATTAAATTACTCGAAACATACAGAACCTTGGAATGCTTGTGGAACTCCAGAGATATAAAATATAAGTGCAGAAATGCGAAGCAGCATGATGCCATGGTCTGTGCTGTGTGGATTAACTGGCGCGGAAGAAGGAGAAGTGAAGAGAAAGATTAAAAATATGACAGCCAGTTTTTCAGAGAGAGAAAACGATATCGTTCATATGAAAAATGACTACATTTATATTGATGTTGCTTTGGTGGAGCCATTGTGTTTCCAGAAACAAATAAACTAGAGAAAAACGTAAATGTTTCTAAAATTAGTTACTTTGATGGAGACAGAAAGTTCATTTTTGATGGAGTTCAAGTTCCATTTTTGTGAAACAAGTGGCAATACATGGCAACAAAAATGTTCTTTTGGTGATACGTGCTTTAAGACATAGCGTAAACCTACCCTTTTGATTAAGACAGTTTATTTAAATGAGGTTTTGTTCAAAACGATTTCGTGAGGGGCAAAGTTAAAAACTTAAAGCACGGGTCTCCCAACTACGACCCACGATCTGATTTTATCTAACCGGCGGAAGGATTGTGCGGAAATTCGCCAATTGTGCTAATTTGAACGCATGGAAAATGAGAATCCGCAAAAAATCCCAGATATATTGATATTTTTTTTTTTACTTCATTAATTAAAGTTACATTCATAATATACACCACATAATTAGAAAATTGATATTACAACTAATCATATGAATATAATTATTTTGGCTTATGAACGAAATTCATAAAGAGAGAAACAATATTTCGGTATCTATCAGATACATTGAATGGGTTTGAAAACTGCCATTTTTTTGCGGCTCTGTTACCCACATGTACAATTTGAATTTAAAGTTGTAAGGTGAAAATACAATAATACTTGTTATTTATTTGCTCATATCAAGCATTCAGAGCGTATGTTGATACTTGTTGAAGTCCAAGTGAAAGTTAGTGTTTTATCATTTAGTTGTAAAAAGAAAGGAAGGATTTTTTTATTCCTTATTTCAAAAATTCATTCATGATCGATTTAAAACTAGAATTTATTTCAAAAACGATTTAATTGATCTGGATGGCCACTGCACCGGGAAATAGGCTATATCAAAAAAGAAATTCTTCGGGCAAATTATTAAATTAAAAACAAATACCAAGAAGGAAAGTATTTTTTTATACATTTCCAAACTCCGAGAAGTTTCCAAGTCTGAAGCAGTGTTGCTTGTAGAGATCTTTCTATATTTTTTGAACCATGCTTTTCTGTGAACAAATTTTTTTCACTTATAAAATATGTCAAAATCGAAATACAGAATAAATTTATCTAAACAACACTTCTTGAAGTTGTTACTTATATATAAATTGGTCCTTCAAAATTTTAACCTCAATTTAAGAAGATTTTAGAAAACAACAAACAGTTCTAACATTCATAATTAAATGATTTTTAAGGAAAAAATATTAAAAACTTCTATAAAATTGAATTAAAATAAATAAAATAAACAATTACATATTCCAATTTTTTTACTAACCATGCACAAAGTGTGACAGTCAATGAATATGAACGGAGGATACATTGCCACACAACAGAGTGGGGGTAGACATGTATTATGCTTGATCTCACCTTTTCTACTCCAGCATACCATCAGAAAAGAGTTTGTAGTCTTGGGTTGGCTGCACTAACATAAACGTAGTAAGTAATTCTTTTTACTTTCTTTTGTCCATATTTACTTAATACATAAAAATGCTTCTATTTAAAAAAAGTAAAATGAATAAACTTTTCTCGTTTAAAACTGAATTATTAGATTTTGCATTGCTTTATTCGAATAACTATAATGGATTATTAAACAAAATGTTCAGTTTATATGCTTTTCTGTTCAGGGATAATGTCTTATAAATATTTTGCTTAGCTTAGTTTTCAATAAAGTGAAATATTTTAAGTTGTATTAAATATTTATATATTTATTTTTACACTTTAACTGAAAATTGTTCAACAATTTGAATATATAATATCAACAATAAGCAAGCCTTTCTCTTCTTCTTAATCAAGTCCCCACTTTCTCGACATACTCAATGTCCTCCCACATCTAATCCCTTTTCTTCTAATTTTACTTTCTTTTTCTTATAAATTACTCATTTGTAAATGATGTAAATAAAATGTGAAATGAATGTAAAGAATGCCCATTTGTTTAGACAGACTTTAAAAGAACCTCATAAAAATGTAGGCGGTCCAAATGCCATTAGTCAATGCGTTAGGCGGAAGAAATGGATGTCAAATATTCATAACTATATATTAATCCGTATTAATATATTAAAAAAAAATCTTTTGTAAAACAAAAGCCCCGACTTTCTTTTACTCCTGAGTTAATTTTATTCCTTATTTCAAAAAATTTTATTATTTTAAAAAATGACCACTTTTCAAGATTCAAAGTTTACTCATTTACTCCTAACATGAATATTAGAGGTGGTGGGCAGATAGTTACCAACGTACCAACCAAGGAGGCAGGTGGAGAAGTGATTACATTTTAGCCTGCAAGAACTCACTAACAACATTCAACCAAATCAAATAAAATTTGATTTTATTGGCTAGCGTGCTGTCGCCTTTGATACGAGAATTCAGGGTTCGATTCCCGGTGTGGGCAAAGTCGGTGTTGGTCCCCAGCATCGTGAGAAAAGAGTAGGAAGCTAAAGTTGGCAGCGCACCTAGGTAGCGAAGATCAGAACTAAACGGCAAGGGACTGCTGCGGTCCCCGAATATATCGCCGTCTATCGTGA
Source organism: Triatoma infestans (assembly GCA_011037195.1). Lineage (NCBI taxonomy): Eukaryota > Metazoa > Arthropoda > Insecta > Hemiptera > Reduviidae > Triatoma > Triatoma infestans. The sequence goes on along the minus strand of JAAEAF010004628.1, from coordinate 129,862 downwards.
ACTATCACAATTTTATCCATATAAACATAATCTATGCTGAGCTATTATTTTTATGTTATTTATAATGCTATTTTGCAACGTTAAATACTTTTCAGCTTTGACAAAATTATCAATTATAATCATATATTCCATATTATGGCGTGTGATTCTAAAACTTTTTCAATGTTCTTACTTTAAACTGGCATTTTATATCATCTAGAATGCTATTTTTAATACACTTTAACATAAATATATGGTGATTCAATTACATCCAAATAGATCAACTCTTAAAAGAAAGGCAATAATATTTTGAACAAAAGTAAGCTACTTACAATCAATTTTATTATTTCGCTGACCATCCCAGTTCCTTAAGCCGATTATAGCAGATCTTGGGCAAACGATCCCTCACCATTAAAACCCAATAGAGAATTGGAATAGCCAAAAATTCTGAGCCAATTTCTACCATTAACTAACTAGGAGTCAGATGTGTTAATTGATATGAGTATTAAATGTTTAAAGAAGTAATGTAGATAGTATAATATACTAAAAACATTATAAAAAGTCGCACTTTCGGTTGATGAATTTGATCAAAACCTTATTGTATTTCCGGTGAAAACTCAATTTCGAAAATATGAAACTATCGCGCATTAAATCTGAACAAGGGCGATCCTCCGATCCTCAAAACCCTCAGCCATAGCGGCGCCACAAATGGATATTTATATTCCATTACATAATCATTGTGTTAAATTATAAAAATACTTCTAATAATTCCTAGTTTTTTTTAAATTAACTATCTGTGAATATATAAATGGTTCAAAGTTAAATTTTTGATTGTAAATTGATAATAGCGTGCGGGCATTAACATCGTGCATTGCTGCTACTGGCATTTACTAAAGTTGGGACAAGTCTGCCAAGTAGTGGGGGTTAGTGGAAGAAGAACTGAATTCTATACGTCTTCCCCCTACCTAGCTACTAAACATTCATTTACTTAATTAATCTGGCGTTTAATTTAGCGTATTTCTTTAATTTTTTTTTTTTTTTAATTTAAGACGCGGCAACGTTTATGGTCATTGGCGCCCGGAGCCTTCTCAGAGCACTGCCCGGCTTCCGAAAGTGTTCTCTCGTTACAGACAACACTGTCCATCTCTGGACCGTAAGCTGTAGAGGCTCCTAGGGAGAAAACATCTAAGGGTAGCACGGCTGGACTCGAACTAGGGTCTCCCGCGTGGGAGTCCAGTATGCTAACCACTAATAAAGACAATTTGAAATCTTTTAAACGGTTAGGTCAGCATATTAATAAAAAACTGGTGTGAAGCACTCACACAACTTTCTCTTACTCCAGTTCTCAAAAATTATTAACTAATTAACAAATTTCATAATTAGTGTACCAAATTTAATGAAGTTTGACGAAAACTAAAAAACCTGTTCAGTAAAAGCGCAATTCCGGTTTACTAATTTCCTTGAAACTTGGAATTTTGGCCATTTATTTATTTCTAATTAATTTCGTTTGGATGATAGAATTGTATAATCAACTATGATAGCACTTTAGAGAAAAACATAACACAACACCTCCACTAAAAGTGCCGTTAAATGAATTTTTCCAAAGAAATGTTTCAAATAAAAGTTGTAGCTCTTTGTATGTGTAGTTGATATATCAAGTTTGAAGCAAATCGTCGGTGCCATTTTTTGAGAAAATTCCGAAAAAGTAAAAAAAAAAACAACTAGTAAAGTGGTACTAGTTCCCATGGTGATACCTAAATAGAATATCAAGTTTCTACTTTCTATGGTTTTTCGTTTTTGAGCTATGCTGTTCACATACGTACACACACACACACACACACACACATAATTTGCTAAAAACTACTTTTTTGGACCCAGGGGGCCTTAAAACGGATATTTCGGGTGGAACCTCGATATGGAAAATCTGACAACGATTACAGTACTTCCTCTTACTAGGGATAAGAGAAAGAAAAATAGACCAGTTATTGGTTTCCTTAACACATTTCCCTTCACACATTTATAAGAGGAAAATTCGTTGCAGTTAAAGGGAAGTGAAGTATTCATTTCTGAAGATTACGAACCCAAAATGCAAGCACAACGTTAGTATAAACAATAAATTAAAGGACAAGGGTCAGAATAGTAAATTAATTATATGCCATTATTCTGAATTAATTAAAAAAGAAGAGTGTGCATTAGAAAGAGTAGCGTACGAAGAGGTAGAAGAATATGCGGCAGAAGCCGACAAGAATAAAAAAAAGAAAATTAAAAGAAAGGAAACCAGGAAGCAACTGGATTGACTTTTTAAACATTTTGGAATTTTTTCAACCTCGAAGTGACTCGGCATTCTCAACAAGGTTTAATAAAAAGGGAGATTAACAAGTCAGCTAAAAAGGCCTGAATACTTAAATATAATTGCGTATATAATATATCTGGTTTGGAAAAGTAAACCAGTACAATTGGGAATTTAATAAATAAGTATTTAAAAAAATTACGATTCTTTTTACATTTTGTTTTTTGTTATTTTTGAGTCTAGTGCTTGTTGTAATAAAGTTTAAAGGTAAAGACAGAAATTTAAACTAATTATAGTAATAAATAGAATATAACATAAATAGATTACCTAACAATAGATCGAATACCAATAATATAACTTAATTATTAATGAAATAAACAACGTTATTTATATATATGCACCCACACAATCATATATATTATGCTTTTCTGCTTTAGTTAGTGTTAACAATGCATAAATATAAATATTCATTCAAAATATAAGTATTCTTATAATTATAAGTATTCATTCAAAACATTGAGAACACACTATTGTTATAACTAGAAATAAAAATTGTATAACAATAATATAAATTTAAACCAAGTAAATTAATTATTTTATTATTCCAAGGAATACGTAAATATATACACAGAAACACACACGTGTATATCTATATACGTAAACATATATACTTTTTTTCTTTTTAATAATCAACATTATTCATAAGTTTTTGAGTTGAGGACAAAAAAATATTATGTAAATATAGATACGACTAATTAGTTCATAACTGAGAACTAATTGCAAGCACTTAAGGTAACGTGGAAATAGAGAATTATTGTTCAAAAGTTAATCAATGCCACTTACAGAGTCAAGCTTTTTTTACATAGTGCTATAATGTACATATAAAATCTATTATAAAGTTTCGGAAAGCTGTCTACGTTCAATATATTTTGAATATTATGTAGGTCGCAGGATGTGGGAGGTGGGTGGCTTTAGGATATACTGCCTATTCTCTTCGAAAGTTGGGCAATATATAGGAGGATGTAGTACGAGCTGTTGTTATTTGTAGAATGCACAAGTTCATTTGCCCTGAGAGAGAGAGGGTTTTACTTCCATGATAGAACTTGATGCGTTCTGGATTTCCTACTCCTTAGTTGGCTGACGAATCTTAATTTTTTGATAGGAATCTTGAATGTTAGATAGATTCCAGATTGAGATAGGTTAAAACTGCAAAGTACTCTGTAAATTGGGTTACTACTATTTGAGTTTAACGTTCTGAGATTCTTCTTCTTCTTCTTCTTCTTCTCTGGCTCTACAATCCTTGAAGGATCTTGGCCTCCTCATCACATCTGCTCACTCCGCCCTATCCTAGGCCAATCTACGCCATCTCCTAACGCTCATCTTTCTCAAATGCCGCTCCACTCATTTCCAATCATCGCGACCTCGGTCTTCCTCTTCTTCTCTCTGTCCTCCTGGGTGCCCGGCACATATCTTTTTAGGGATCCTATCCTCCTCCATCCTCTCCACGTGCCCAATCCTCTCCTCTTAAGCCTCTTTATAAATCCAACGTTTTGTTGATTTCTGTTGAAAAGTTATGATACAGCATCTTTTCAAGGATATCGTTTTTATATCTCAACACTCCAGTAGGGGGTATGGAAGCACTGAACTCCTCTCTGCATCCATATTGATGAGCTATCATATTAACGACTATCATATAGTCGTATTCTATATCAGGATTTCTGCATCTAGTATTCTTAGTCTGTTGAAGCATAGTTTTGGGCAGTCTCCAACATCAATGATAGTTTGGACCAGTAGTTATTACCTTCTTTATTACCTTTACAATCACAGGATTTCTACTTGTATCTTGTGGTAGATGTTGTCGTTTAGTTTTCCGTCTGTCTAGCAATCGTCGTAATTGTTTAGATCTCTGATTCAAAGCCTGTCTTTTATATTTTCTGTGGGAGTTCCAAGTTAATCGGCAGTCTGTCTAAATGGAGTCCAAAATAGCGTGCAACAGTTTTCTTTGGGAACGGTGTGTCATTGAAGTGAACTCTTGGGCATATGTTTATATAGTGTAGATTTTAGAGTGTTAATTTTGATTGCACCATTGCTGAATGTCTTCCAAAATGAATGTTAAATATTTTGAATGCTACTATTGGGATACCTATGCGAGATTTTGGTGCCAGAATGAAGTCGCCGAAAGTTTTCAGACAACAAGTATGAGGATGTTAAGCAGGGTTGCCTGCTTAGTCCACTTTTATTCTCTTTTTTTCTGAACGAAATTTCGGACTCTATGAAAGAAGGTATTAGTATACAAGGCACTAAGATCAATATGCAGTCTACTACACAGATGATCTTGTAATTTTTTTTCTTTGGACCGTCTGGAACTAACTTCAAAGGATTATAAAATAATTAGAAGCTTATTGTGAAATGTGTAATTTGGAGGTAAATTTGGGTAAGAAGGCCGGTTAGGTAAGAAAAGTGGTTCTTTAAAAACAAGTTAATAAAGGTATCTAAAAGTTATTAGAAATTGAAGGTACTCGTATGTTTGTTAGGGAAATTAGTTATTTAATAATTTAAACCATTGTGTAAAATAACCTTGTATAACTTTTCCCAACTTTTAGATACGTAGTTATTTAATAGGTGCTTAATATACGCTTTTTAATACGCGCCAAAAGAAATATAACTAGCTGAAGATTACCGAAACGTTCTATTTTGTTCAGTGAATGAATAAATGAAATTTTGTATACCAGGTGGAGTTTTTTTGTCACTAATCTACCCCTCCTCAAAATAGAGTAATATTTTATTTAAGTTTTCCTGAAACTAGATTTTATTTCATGAAAAAAATTATTTGAAGGGTTGGCATATATAACAGTTTAATGGGAGGTTAGGGATGGGGTGGGGGATGAAGTTTGCGTCTGTGATTATTTTCACACTTGCTTCCTGGATATCCGACTAAGCGAACAACATCAATCGCTAGCGTAGCCTAAGTTCTTTTATGCTGGGCCACATGACGAATAAGGTGGAAACAAACATAAAATACTAATATTTTGAAGTTTCTTCCAATTAATTATTTTCTTCTTCTTAAAAAAAAAAAATAAAAAAAAATAGAGAAGAAATCCAAAAGCTAATAAAATGAAATTTTTCTACTTCCTAACTCGACTAAGATTCATGGATTCACAACATGACGCGTTCTCACGGAGTCAAGTTTAGTTGTCCGATTTTAGTTGATCAACAAAAGTTGAATGCAACTTGAATCAGTTTTGGTTCATACGTTTCAACTGAAATCGATCAAACCGTTTCAATAAAAAAACAAAAAGACACGGAGCACTCTATGACTTGAAAGCAAACTGGAGAGGCCAATTGAGCGATTCGGACGTTCACACTTGTCAATACTTGAAAGATGGCGGGTTCAACTGAAAGTTGCGTCATACTTGAACGATAAAGTTTTTGACTCGGTCAAACTTTTGTTGATCCATTAAAAAGTTGATCAACTTTTTTTGAAACCAAAGGTTCTCACTAGGTTTTTCATTCCAACTTCTGTAGATCAACTAAAATCGGTCAACTAAACTTGGATTCGTGAGAACGCGTTTTAAGAGGTCAATTGGGCTATCCGGAGGTTCATACTTGTCAATACTTGAAAGATGGCGGGTTCAACTGAAAGATGCGTCATACTTGAACGATAAAGTTTGAGTCGGTTAAACTTTTGTTGATCAACTTTATTGAAAGAGAAAGTTCTCACTAGGTTTTTCATTCAATTCTGTTGATCAACTATAATCGGTCAACTAAACTTGACTCTTGAGAACGCGGCTTTAGACACCTAAGATGATCGATCACTAACAATAGGATCGTTGCAATTTTGCTGGAAAACTAGTTTATTATTAGATAAAGTTTTGCATAAAGAAGTAAAACTAGTAATAAGAAAGAGTAATAGTTCATTATGTTTGCAACATAAATAAAAAAGAGAGTTAAAAATCAAGTTTTAAGGAGAGTTTTAAGGTTCAACTCTCTCTTTATCTCTCTCCTCTCTCTCTCACCATCTCTCTCTCACCCACTCCCTCTCTCACTCACTCTCTCCTCTCTCATTCTCTCACTCACTCTCTCTCACACACACACTCTCACATTCTCTCTCTCAGACTCTCGCACTCTCTCCCTCTCACTCTTTCACTCTCTCTGTCACTCTCTCACACACACACTCTCTCTCTCACACTCTCTCCCTCTCACTCTTTCATTCTCTCTCTCACTCACACTCTCACACACTCTCTCTCTCTCACTCACACTCTCACACACTCTCTCTCTCACTCACACTCTCACACACTCTCTCTCTCTCTCTCTCTCTCACTCACTCCCTCCTCTCTCATACTCTCACTCTCTCGTTTCTCTCTCACACACTCTCTCACTCTCTCTCTTTCTCAGACTCTCGCACTCTCTCCCTCTCACTCTTTCACTCTCTCTGTCACTCTCTCTCTCCTCTCTCTCTCACCACTTTCTCCTCTCTCATTCTCTCACTCCACTCTCTCTCACACACTCTCAGTCTCTCTCACACACACTCCTGCTCTCTCCCTCTCTCTCTCTCTCTCTCCCCCACTCACACTCTCTCTCACACACACACACTCTCCTCTCTCATTCTCTCGCTCGCCTCTCTGTCTCTCTCTCTCACTCTCTCAGTCTCTCTTTCAACACACACTCTATCACTCTCGCTCTCTCAGACCTCTCGCACTCTCTCTCTCTCTCTCTCTCTCTCTCTCACTCATCTACTCGCTCCATTCCTCCCCTCCCCATCTTCTCTCTCTCACTCTCTTTCTCTCAATCATCTCTCAAACACTCGCTCCCTCTCACACACTCACACTCTCTCCTCTCACTCTTTCTCTCTCTCTCACGCTTTCTGTCACTCTCTCTCACACACACACTCTCCCTCTCACTCTCTCTCTCACTCTCTCTCTCACACACACACACTCTCTCTCTCTCTCACTCTCGCACTCACTCCCTCTCACTCTTTCACTCTCTCTCTCTCTCTCTCTCACTCAGTATCTCTCTCTCACACACACTCTCTCTCTTTCTGCAATTATAACGATTTTAATTGGTAAATTTTCCTCAAACTGAATTTGTACGAAATATTTATTGGCCCTAGCAATACCACCATTAATTTAGATATGGGAATATGATTGGGCCGTATTTAAATTGGTTTCTAAATCAAAAATGAATTAACGGTAATTATATTTTGTGGTAATACTCTCTACTAGTCCTCCAGTAAAGCTTGTAACGGCATTTTTTGAAGTCAATCTGAATTCACAGATAAACTTTAAAATTAATTTTTTTCTCAATAAAAGCTTAATAATGTGTGTGCGACTTCCACAAAACGATCGAAACATCTTCTTTTTTTTGAGGAGGGGAGGGGAATTCAGTTGCTTGATAATGTACTTATATGGAATTTCAAGTTTATGCTTCCTATGATTTTAAATTTTTTCAGATTTTTTTTTTTGTTCACATAAACAAACACAAACACACACACATAGTCAATTCGCTAAAAGTATATTTTTCCGCGTACGCAGTTGTTCCTGTTGAACATGAATTTCTGACATTCAATTTTGAATATTCTAAATATTTTTTTCTCACAATAAAAATAAGATTGAGGAAGGGAGGAAAGTGGAAATTCTAAGTTAGTAAAGAATCATTTTTACTTTCTCTTATCCTAGTAAGAGGAAGTATTGTAATCGGGTCAAATTTTCGATATCGAGTTTTCACCGGAAATATCCGTTTTGAGGTCCCCTGAGTCCAAAAAAGTGGTTTTTAGCAAATGGTCTGTGTGTGTGTGTGTGTGTGTGTATGTGAACAGCATAGCTCAAAAACAAAAAACCGTAGAAAACTGAAACTTAATATTCCGTTTAGGTATCACCATGCGATCTGACTGTGCGTTATCTGTCAAAATTTCTGAACCGGAAGTACCACTTTACTAGTTGACTTTTTCACTTTTTTGCGTTTTTCTCAAAAATGGCTCCAAGGATTTTCTTTAAACTTGATACATCAACTACATATACAAGGAGCTACAACTTTTATTTGAAACATTTCTCTGGGAAAATTGATTTAAGGGCCCTTCTGGGGGAGGGGTGGGGTTAGGTTACTCTCTAAAGTACTATTTCCGGTTATTACACAATTCGGTCATTTAAATAATGTTAATTACAATTCAATATGTTGTTGAAATTCCGAGTTTGAGAAAAATCGGAAAACCGGAAGTGCTTTTGTTTTAATACTTTACTAAATATGATTTTTTCACTTTTTCGCGATTTTCTCAAAAATGGCCCGACGATTTTCTTGAAACTACACATATAAACTAAACATTCAAAGATCTACAACTTTTATATAAAACATTTCTCTGGGAAAATCATTTAAGGGCACTTTTAGGAGAGGGGTAGGGTTGCAGCTTCCTCTAAAGTGGTATCATACTTGATTATACAACTCTATCATCCAAATGAAATTAATTAGAAATAAATAGTTGGCCAAAATTCCGGGTGTGAAGAAAATCAGTAAACCGGAAGTGCGCTTTTACTGAATAGTTTTTTTCAGTTTTCGACAAAGTTCATTAAATTTGGTACACAAACTATAAAATTTGTCAATTATAATTTTGAGAACTGGAGTAAGAGAAAGTTGTGTGAGTGTTTCACACCAGATTTTTTAAGAATATATTTCTTCCAGTTCGTAAAAACTAACACAGCCTTTTAACATTTCCATGAAATCTGCCTCATAAATTGCTTTTTTTTTGTTTAAAGATTAAAAAACTGTATCTCAATTTATTCTATAAAAATTGATTTTGAAACGTCTCCCGGAAATTGTGAACAAAAAGTATTAATTTTTAATATTAATTTTAAAAAAAAAAAAAAATGCACCAACACTTTCTATGTTATCTGTCATATTAATGTAAGAATCTTAGTGGAGTAACAGATTACGAATGGAAAATGACTAGAGAAGAGTAATTGTATGATGTTATTATTTTCCTGGCAAAGGAATTAATGCAGGACATCTGTTGGTGTAACATAGAATGAAATAGTTGTTGTGGTGGTTGGTTCCGCAGAGCTGGAAAGCATCAAAGACATTTTCCGTGATTAGCCTGCCATTTTTTGTGGTCATCGACCGGTTTGGGGCGTTCGCCCATCTTCAGGTTGCGTTTGTCAAACAGTGTGATAACACAGACTTGTTCAGAACAAATTCAGTTTACAGTGTAATGATGGGTGAACGCCTGAAACCGGTCGATGACCACAAAAAGAAGAAGCAGGCTATCATGGAAAATGTCTCTGATAGAATGAAATGATTTGTTGGGAACCGCTAGTTTGTACTCTTATCTTATCTCCTTTAATCTACTTTAAAAATCTAAAATTAGGACAAATAACTAGCAGGTTGTTGTAGCCATTAAAACGGATGTCTCGTGATGATTTTGGACTCGTCAAAATATCCGGATAATCATCTGCTTTTTAATCAGGAAGGGTGTATTTTCTAAATGAAATTATAAAGTGCAAAAAAGTTTGTGAGAGTGTACACTGCATTTGCTCTGTACAAGTCTGTGTTATCACACTGTTTGACAAACGCATCCTGAAGATGGGCGAACGCCCGAAACTGGTCGATGACCACAAAAAGAAGCAGGCTATCATGGAAAATGTCTCTGATAGAATGAAATGATTTGTTGGAAACCGCTAGTTTGCAGTCTAACCTTATCTTATCTCCTTTAATCTACTTTAAAAATCTAAAATTAGGACAAATAACTAGCAGGTTGTTGTAGCCATTGAAACGGATGTCTCGTAATGACTTTGGACTCCGGAAATATCTTTGGAAATATCCGGATAATCATCTGCCTTTTAATCAGGAAGGTTTTATTTTCTAAATGAAATTATAAATTGCAAAAATTATAACTGATCAAGTCGGCCGAACTTATTTACATAATAGGTCATTAATAAATAAGTTTTGGCCCAATAATCGTGCAAGCTGAAATATTTACTATTAAATGCAAATTAAGTATTTATTATATCCCTTCCTTAGCATATGCTTATAGAATTGTATTTTGCATGGAAATAACCACTTTTTTTCCAAAAGTTACAGTGGCAAAATATTTAAAGTTTGATACAACTTAATCTGATAAAAATTATTTATTGAATGATATTCTCAATAAATAATTGTACTCCAACTTTCACTTTATAAAATGATGCTGGCCAACCAGTTTTATACTACGTTCAGAATTTGTTATTGCTGCAACTAGTACTAAAATTACGTTAACATATAAAATAATAATTTTTGAAATATACCAATAGACCTAGAAGTGAAATAACTTTTAACTATTCATTTCTACTACTTGGACGAATAATCTAAAAAATTATTGCAAGCATTATGTATTAATTAAATAATATTACGCAACAACTGTTTACTTTTATTTTTTAATGATTTCCTCATTTTTTGGGAATGTTAACCTTGGAATGTTAACTTTAAAAAAAAAAAAAATAAATAAAAATTATATTTTGTTTAATGTATTATATAAATACTATTAGAAGCACAGATGATAACATTCATCAGAAAAAAAACAAAACACGTTCGATTTAACACGAACAAAGAAACAAAAAAGTAGTTTATTTGGTCAATAAATAATCGCAAATTATTTACAAAGTACAAAATATTAAAAAGCACAAAATTCATTTTTTTTTAATACGAATATAGAAAAGGCAGCATCCTTTTTTTTTTTTACTTTCTCTTACTCCTAGTAAGAGGAAGTATTGTAATCGTGTCAAATTTACGATATTGACTTTTCACCGATCCGTTTTGAGGTCCACTGAGTCCAAAAAAGTGGTGGTTTTTAGCAAAGTGTGTGTGTGTGTGTGTGTGTCTGTGTCTGTGCGTGTGTGTGTATGTGAACAGCATAGCTAAAAAACGAAAAACCGCAGAAAGTTGTAACCTGATATTCCGTTTAGGTATCACCATGGGAACTGACAATACGTTATCTGTCACAATTCCTCAACCGGAAGTACCACTTTACTTGATGATTTTTTTTTTACTGTTTTGCGTTTTTCTCAACAATGGCTCCGACGATTTTCTTCAAACTTATTATGTCAACTAAACATAGAACTTTTATTTGAAACATTTCTCTGGGAAAATTCATTTTAAGGGCAGTTATAGGGGTGGGGGTGGGGTTGGATTCACATCTAAAGTGCTATTTCAGTTTATTAGACAGTTCTGCCATCCAAATAATGTTAATTAGAATTGAATATGTTGTTGAAATTCGGAGTTTGAAAAAATCGGATAACCGGAAGTGCTCTCTTACTTTACCACTTTACTAAATGATTTTTTTCACTTTTTCGCTATTTTCTCAAAAATGGCTCCGACGATTTTCTTGAAACTTATATGTAAACTAAGAATACAAAGTTTACAACTTTTATTTTAAACAGTTCTCTGGGAAAATTCACTTAAGGGCACATTTAGGGGAGGGGTGGGGTTATGTTTTTCTCGAAAGTGCTATCATAGTTGATTATACAAATCTATCATCCAAAGAAAATTAATTAGAAATAAATAGATGGCCAAAATTCCGAGTGTCAAGAAAATTAGTAAACCGGAAGTGCGCTTTTACTGAACAGTTTTCGACGAATTTCATTAAATTTGGTACACAAACTGTAAAATTTTTCAATTATAATTTCGAGAACTGGAGTGAGAGAAAGTTGTGTGAGTGTTTTCTCACCAGATTTTTTTTACTTTCTCTTATTCCTAGTAAGAAGAAGTATTGTAATCGTGTCAAATTTTCGATATCGAGTTTTTATCGGAAATATCCCTTTTGAGGTCCCCTGAGTCCAAAAAAGTGGTTTTTAGCAAAGTGTGTTGTGTGTGTATGTGAACAGCATAGCTCAAAAATGAAAAACCTTAGTATGTGGAAACTTATTCCGTTTAGATATCACCATGGGCATCTCACAGTACGTTATCTGTCAAAATTTCTCAACCGGAAGTACCACTTTACTTGTTGTTTTTTTACTTTTTTGCGATTTTCTCTTAAATGGCTCCGACAATATCCTTCAAACTTGATATATCAACTACACATACAAAGAGCTACAACAACTTTTATTTGAAATATTTCTCCGGGAAAATTCATTTAACGGCACTTTTGGGGGTGGGGAGGGATTATGTTTTTTCTCTAAAATGCTATCATAGTTGATTATACAATTCTATCATCCAAACAAAAAATTAATTAGAAATAAATAGATTGCCAAAATACCGAGTTTCAAAAAAAAATTAATAAAGCGGAAGTGCGCTTTTACTGAACTTTTTTTTTCAGTTTTCGAAGAACTCCAACAAATCTCATTAAATTTGATATACTAACTATAAAAATTTGTCAATTATAATTTTGAGAACTGGAGTAAGAGAAAGTTGTATGAGTGTTTCACACCAGATTTTTTTTTTTTTTTTTACATATTATGTGACATAAATATACGGTACTAAAACCCACTCTTTTTCAGGGCGCATACAAAATTTCCCCATCACTTAACAAATACATTTAAAGCTATGCCTCAAAATAAACTTAAAAAAATGTTTTCGTCAGTTTCGATGTTTTAAACTTAATTGTAATTGATGTATGTGGCTTATCAATAAATTCTTTTTGAAAAGTTTAATTAATTTGCTATTTTTAAAGAGTCCTTTCGTTTAAGATATAGGTAGTGTAATGGAAGAAAGAAATAAAAGAAAATAATAGTTTTGAAAAATAGTTTAGAATATTTTATAGTTTGAAAAATCTAGTTTTGTTAATATTTTAAATGTGTCTTGGTGCAGTGAAAAAAGTCAGGTACTGTGTGAATTTGGGGTCATTGCTATTAGGAAAACAAAGGCACAAAAATCCGTTAGGCCAACTCTTTTGTAAAAGAAAATCTCCCGCTAAAGAGAGCATTCCTTCAAGACAGACTTGTTGTATACACCAAGGAGAACACATCAGAACTACTGTACCAGTTCTAACATAAGAGTTTATTTATAAGCTTATTATTGTGATATTTTAAAGTAACTTAATTTCTCTTAGAGAATATATCTATTTTAAAAACAGTGGTGCTCTCTTGATTATTTTACTAATACTTCTATCTCAAGCATATATACTTACAAGCCCTTTTACTAAACCGCTCACGCCACAACAACCAACTACCACAAATACACAACATTACCAATAACATTTCAGTAGAGACGGAGTTTGAAATATTTACTGCTTTGATCATAGAGCATTGGATTCTTGAAAAGAGATTGATTAAACCGTGGTTCTTGCAGATCTTAGGAGTTGTGAATTCTGTTTTATTATGTTAAGTGGTTCTAGCTAATGGTTAGTTTTTAAATAATTTAATAATAAAAAAAAAATAGAGGCGGGTGTTGATGTGATGGTTATGTGCATGGACTTGCAACCCCAGTTATATTTGTTTAAAAAATGTTAATTGTAAAGCAGGTGCTTCCGTACCCGTCCGTGACACCTAATTTGGTAGTTGGACGTTAAGCCCGCCTAAAAAAAAATAGACTTTAGTCTTTATTATTTTTACTTTGATTGGTGGTTGAAACATATATCGTACTAAAGCGGTACTTTAGTAGAAAAGTTTAACTTTGCGTTAAAAAGTTTAAATTTCCTATAAAAATGTTTCAAATAAAAGTGCTACGTAATTATGCGTAAAAAAGATAAAATACGAAGTTTAAACAAGAGGATGAAAGTTGTTTTTGAGAAATTCGTGAAAAACTGAAGAAAAAAAAATTAATAAATTCGCACATATCCGATTGATAGATTTTGTCCGAAAGCTTATTTCACATGCGATGTGTGGGTATCTAAAACAGAATATCAAGCAGGAGTTTACTGCGCTTTTTCGTTTTCGTTTTGGAAATATTCTGTTATTACATTTACACACGCAATGGCACGTAAAATAGGCATTACACACTTGGACATGCACACACTTAGGGGGTCTTTAAAGAAAAATGCTATTTATGTGAGCTAAACAAATGAAACTAAGAAAGTCAACTAAGAAGGTCTATCAAAAAAAAAGTAATAATAAGTACTGAGTTGCACAAAAAAAAAAAAAAAAAAAAAAATCTGGTGTGAAACACTCACACAACTTTCTCTTATTCCAATTTTCAAAATTGTAATTGACACACAAACTTAATAGTTTGTATAGCAAATTTAATGAAATTCGTCGGTGTTTTTATGGAGAAAATCATAAAAACTGAAAAAAAAAAGTTCAGTAAAAAAGCACTTTTGGGTCTTCTGATTTTCTTCAAACTCGGAATTTCAGCAACATATTTAATTCTAATTAATATTTATTTAAACGATAGAATTGTGTAATAAACTGAAATAACACTTTAGAGATCACCCTAACCCCCCACCGCTTCCCCCAAAACTACCCTTAAATGCATTTTCCTGGAGAAATGTTTCAAATAAAATTTGCAGATTAGGATTATATAAAAGTAAAGTAAAGTAATGCCTATTTTTTCAGGCGGGCTTAACGTCCAATTACCAAATTAGGTGTCGCGGACGGGGGCGGAAGCACCTACTTTACTATTAACAATTTTTAAACAAATAAAAAATTTAGCTGTTATACGGTGGACTCGAACTGGGGTCCTCCCACTTACAAGTCCGTGCTCATAACCACTACACCAACACCCGCCCCATATAAGTTCAAAGAAAATCGTTGGAACCGTTTTAGTTTGAAAATAGCAGAAAAGTGAAAAATACTTTTCGTTAAAAAAAAAACGCACTTTCGGTCATCCGATTTTTTTTTTTAAACTTGATATTTCAACAATATTATTTAATTCTAATAAATATTAAATAAATATTATTTAGTTGATGCAATTCTATAATAAACTGAAATAACAGTTTAGAGGAAAACCTAACCCACACCTCTTCACCAAAAGTACCTTTAAAAAATTTTTTTCAGAGAGAAATGTTTCAAATAAAAGTTGTAGATTTTTGTAAGAGTAGTTGATATATCAAAGTTTGAGAAAATCGCAAACAAAAAAGTGAAAAAAATCAACTACTAAAGCGGTACTTCCTTCCGATTGAGGAATTTTGACAGATAACCTACTGTCGTCGGATTCCATGATCGATACCTAAACGGAATGAATATCAAGTTTGAACTTTCTATGATTTTTTTCGTTTTCGAGCTATGCTGTTCACATACACACACACAGACTATTTTCTTAAAACCATTTTTTTTTGGACTCACAAGACCTCAAAACGGATATTTCCTGTGGTAACTCGTTATCGAAAATTTGGCATGATTACAATACTTCCTCTTACTAGGAGTAAGAGAAAGTAATATAATACTTAATTTTAAATGTAAATTAGAAGCAAAAATTACTTCCAAAATGTAACTTCCGTTTAATTTAATTCATTCATTAAAAAAAAATTGATTATAAAATCAAGAATTATTTCTTTTTTATAAATTATTTTTCTTTTTTTATTTATTAATAGAAACTTTTTTTCTTTTTTTATGTTTAGAACAAAATATGGAACATATAAACAATGATGTATGGCAAGCCAAGGAGGAAGATATAAAACATATAAAAGAATGGCTGAAGAAACAAGCGCATCTACCACAAAACATACCAGGTATTTCATAAGATCTTTAATAAGTATTGCACTTAAATTTGTTATGGAATAGGGGAAAAAGCTTGTGAAATGTTATTGGTGTGTTGAGTGTTGTATGTTTGTAGGAGTAGTTGGTGTGTAGCACGAGCGGTTTAGTAAAAGAGCTTGTGAGTATATATGTTTAAGAAAGAAGTATTAGTAATAATCAAGAGTGCACCACTGTTTTTAAAATAAATATATTATTCTCTAAGCAATTTTAAGTACATTACAATATCACAACTATATCTTAATAAATTAGATGTTTATCTAGAATAAAGGTAAATCACTATCACTGGCACTGAGTTTAAGAGAGCGATTCCTGAAGCAAGTGTTCTGGATTGAATGTCTGTTCAGACTGTCCTTGAAAAAATGTCTTCTCTTCATAGTTCAAATCCTTTCAATTAATGCTGGTATATCTGGAGGGAGTTTTATTGTTTTACCCTAACTGTGTCTTGCCCTTTGTCTCTTGGTTTCCATTGACGTCGATTGTAGTATACCTGGGGCTCTATCCCCATCACTAAAATGCACTATTTGAACTAGCTAATTCTCTATGAAGGTCTACTTTCAAGAGAACAACTTATAAAAAAAACAAAAAACAGAAATACCAATTTCTAAAACCACTTTACAAACTCAGGGAACCTCAAAAGAATGCATGAATTTCCGAGATAAATTTCAAAAAGTTGGCACGATGCTACAATTTCTCTTACAGCAGTTTAAGAGAAAGTTAAAAAATTGACAATTTTTACTATTGTAAAAGTGTAATCGTGTCAAATTTTCGACATCGAGTTTTCACTGGAAATATCCGTTTTGTGGTCCCTTGACTCCAAAAAAGTGGTTTTTAGCAAATGGTCTGTGTGTGTGTGTGTGTGTGTGTGTGTGTATGTATGTATGGAAACAGCATAGCTCAAAAACGAAAAACCGTAAAAAGTTGAAACTTGATATTCCGTTTAGGTAACACCATGGGATCTGACTTTGCGTTATCTGTCAAAATTCCTCAACCGGAAGTACCACTTTACTAGTTGGTTTTTTTACTTTTTTGCGTTTTTCTCAAAAATGGCTCCAACGATTTTCTTTAAACTTGGTACATCAACTACATATACAAGGGGCTACAACTTTTATTTGAAACATTTCTCTGGGAAAATTCATTTAAGGGCACTTTTGGGGGAGGGGTGGGGTTAGGTTAACCTCTAAAGTGCTATTTCAGTTTATTACACAATTCGGTCATTTAAATAATGTTAATTAGAATTAAATATGTTGTTGAAATTCCGAGTTTGAGGAAAATCGGATAACCGGAAGTGCGTTTGTTTTAACACTTTACTAAATGATTTTTTCACTTTTTCGCGATTTTCTCAAAAATGGCTTCGACAATTTTCTTGTAACATCTTATATAAACTAAACATACAAAGATCTACAACTTTTTTATTTAAAACATTTCTCTGGGAAAATTAATTTAAGGGCACTTTTAGGGGAGGAGGGGTACTTCGTCTAAAGTGGTATCATAATTGATTATATACAACTCTCTCATCCAAACAAAATGAATTAGAAATAAATAATTGGCCAAAATTCCGAGTTTGAAGGAAATCAGTAAACCGGAAGTGCGCTTTTACTGAACAATTTTTTTCAGTTTTCAACAAATTTCATTAAATTTGACACACAAATTATAAAATTTGTCAATTATAATTTTGAGAACTGGAGTAAGAGAAAGTTGTGTGAGTGTTTCACACCAGATTTTTTTTTTTTTTTAACTTGAAATGTTTACTCAGTTTTCCTAATATACTTAAAGTCATTGAAGGTAAATACATATGTACCTACCCCCAATGCAGCTAGTAATTGAAATTATTACATTGTAGTCTAGAAGAAAGCGACAATAACATTGTGAATCTCTAATAAACATTTGAAATATAATACTACAGATTTTTCAGAACCCAAAAAATATAGTTTTATGGGAAAAGGTTTCTTCAAATAGAAGTGATACGTTTATATATCTACACAGTTATCATTCCAAATTTTTCTAAGTTAAAAAATAATCCAATTAAGTTAATAAAAAAAGTTCCAAAAAAAAAGACTCAAAATCCTGTGTTGTAAAGAAAGACGCACTATCGGTTATCCATTTTTTCAAATTTCGAATTCTAGAAATGTTTATAATGTATCTTAATTTTGTTTAGGTTGTAGAATTAAATATTAAATGCAGTAGGGGTACTTTATAAAAGTTTTACACTTCTGGTCCACCAGTTTACTTGGAAAAATGTTTACACCTATACGTACCGTGCATAAAAACATTTTACTGGACCTCTACAGGACATACGTATTCCGTGATAGCATGCTTCTTTTTGTGGTCATCGACCGGTTTCGGGCGTTCGCCCGATTCATCAGGATGTTTTTGTCAAACAGTGTAATTACATAGACTTGCACAGAGCAAATTCACTTGATACACTCTGTGTTATGTTTTTTCTCATAAAGTGGTATTTCCATTTTTCCTTCAATTCTATCATCTAAACAATATTAATTAAAATTAGATATGTTGTCAAAAATCTGAGTTTGAAGAAAATGGTTGACCGGAAGTGGTTTTTTTTTTTTTTTTTTACTGAACAGTTTTTTTTTAGTTATATTTTTCGTTTTTCTCCATAAAAATACCGACGAATTACATTATAATTTCATTTATTCCAGAATAACATGGAATAAATAACTGAAAGTCTGAGGGCTTAATATCGGTCATCAAATTAACTTGAAAGATTGAAGATGAGTCATCGGATCAACTTTAAAGAGTAAAAAATAGTTGCCGCCATTTAGCTTTATGGAGGAGTTAACAAGATCTCAAGATCAATTCTGAAAGGTTTACCAAGTTCCGCTTCGCCCTAGCTAATCCACCATTAGAAGAACAAGCAAGTGTTCTAACTAGCCACTTCACTTCACCCCCTTCAAGCGAATCAACATCAGCCAACGCTACACTATTCTATATCATTCTAAAAATTCACCTCGCTACCAGCATTTATCACTCTCCTCTCGGTCACTCCACCTTCCATATATTCTTCTCTCCTTTACTGAGTAAATCGTAAAATATAAATTGTGAGTTTAGTATTAGCTCCTTTATTCTCATTTCACCATTCATCATCAATCATCACTTGCTTACCGTTTAATTGAAATAAATTAAAAATAATTTTGTTCAATCAAGTTGTTGCATAATTTGAATAAATGTTTAATTTAGGAGACCATCTTAATTCTAGTGAGAACTGAGATAATTAAGCATAACCAATGGAAAGTCTTGTTTCATAAATACTATTGGTTTCAGTTACACGAAGATATAACAAGCTCCTCTAACTATGTCGGCTTCATACTTCATGCATAATAGACAAACATCACTTTTCCTACTAAGGTATTCCTTCGTTAGAAACTGAAGATACGCCTTAGAAGAAGCCGGTCGGAATAGAAATGAATTCTTAACAAGTCTCGATAGTTAAATAATAAACTTTCGCCTGTTGTAGACTAACTACGGAAGTATAAAATACTCGTAATTCTTGAATGGATTTATGTAAATTATTATACTTAATAGAAATTTTTTAACAATTTTTATTATTTTCGTAGTTCATTGGGTGTTCACTATAATCCCAATGAGTGTATGTGTGTGTGTGAAAAAAATGTATCAAAAACCAAAAATCGCAGGATTATACGCGGCCAACTTGATATACGTGTAGGCACCACGAGTAGCCGATACAAAAATCCATCAACCTAAAATACGACTTTATTGTTTTATTTTTCTCAGTTTTCTCAATTTCTTCCAAAACTAACTCCAACGATTTCCTTCAAACTTAACATGATATAAAAAGGCCTTTCACTTTTGTTGTTGTGATTGGATTGGGTGTGTATAAACTGATTTTGCTCTGTACAACTTTGTGTTATCCACACTGTTTTATTAAGACATCCTGATGATGGGCGATCGCCCGAAATCTGTCGATGACCACAAAATGTAGCAGGCTATCGCGGAAAATGTTTCTGAAACTATTCACTTTAATTTGAAACATTTTGACGTGTGGTAAGCACACCTCAGTTTCCTGCCGTTTAGTTCTGGCCTTCGCTACCTAGGGCGCCACTAACTGTAGCTTCCCATTTTTTCTCACGATGCTGGGTCAACACCGACTTTGCCCTCACCGCAAGCAAATCCTCAATTCTCGCACGAAAGACGAGTGCGCTAGCCATTAGGCTAACGCATGAGGACCTAGGAATTCTAAGCTTGAAGAAAATTGTTCAACCGGAAGTACGACTTTTCAGAATAAGTGTCTAAGTTTCTCGAAAACTATTTTTAAGTTGAAGTGTTCTGAATGGTGGGAAATGTGATGAATTACTATTACTGGGAAGTACTACTACTGTAAACTTACATAGTTTTTGTTTTCACGTTTTACTTAGCAAGGAGAATAGTAGAAGTAAATAGTAGAGATCGAGAGAGTAGTGGAGACTGCATTGGGCGATGGTAATTATGATTAAGACTTTTTGAAGACTGTACACTTTGGACTTATTGAAGATCGATTACAGACTTCTTGTGTTCAGCAAATTAGATAAGGGCGGTAAATGGCATGAATATCGCGAATGGTAATTATCCATTGATGACCATCTTTAGTCTAAAAAGGTGATCGGCGAAGCCAACGGCGGTGTCTCAGCTGCATTGGAGGATTGGAAGGAAATGTTGTTGAGGATAAAGCTGCGGAAAGGGTAGTTTGTATTGATAAATTTTTGTGAAAGTAATTGTAACGAGATTTAGCACTTTGGATATAAAAGAAATTTTGAGATCTTTGTGTAAAGTTAGCTTACTGATATAGCTCTTTGTGCGTTTACAATGCGGCGGAAGATTATTAGATTGAAGAGTTTACAATCGATTGAAATAGACTGTTTAGCTCGTCCATATAAGTGCCAGTGCGAGTCGACTTTTTTATTGTGAAGTTGTTAATTTTGATCGATCGATGGTCAGCTAGATCGAACTGGCTAGAAGCTTGTGTGTATCTTTTGCTTAATCGATTCATTTAAGTCATGTATGCGTGTACGAGCTACGAGGTCAGTCTTTTGTTGATGTACAATTCAAGGTACTGAACATTTTCGGCTGAAGGAAAAGGAGAATTATATAAGGAGAAAGGTGCAAGAGTTTTTCGTTTCAGTGCAAAGACTGTGTATTTTAATTTATGTGGGTTGATTTTTTTATTCGCCATTTTTGCAGCCAAAGTTCTTAAAAATGTAGATGTGATTGTAAATATTGTAGGATTAGTCAGTATGTGTGGAGAAAATTGCAGTGTCGTCGGCATAAGTATACATAGAGGTAGAGGGATGTGTAGGTAGAGTCGGCTGTACAGAGTGAATAAAGCAGGGGAACCAAGACTCTTGGTTGTGATAATCCAACCTGCGATACAACATCTAAGACTACCCAGCGCAAAACTGTTTGAGTTCAAGGGAAGAGAGCCTGTATTATTGTAGAGTAGCAGCTGCGAAAACCAAACTGATAGTTTGGTACTACTTTAAGAGTCTCCACAATTTCAAGAAGACTCGGAAGAAAGAGTATCTCAAATATTTTCCTACGTTAGAGTACCGAGATAACCTGGCTAAAATCCATCGTGTGTCTTTTGGTAAACGGATATACGAAGACGGAACACACACGCAGATGATATATTAGATATATAAGCTGTTAACGTAACCGACGATGAAAGTGATCCAAAGATATCGGAGGCAGCCGATGTTATGTTTTTCTCTAAAGTGCTATCACAGTTGATTATACAATTCCATCATCCAAACAAAATTAATTAGAAATAAATAGATGGCCAAAATTCTGAGTTTCAAGAAAATTAGTAAACCAGAAGAGCGCTTTTACTGGACAGTTTTTTTTTCAGTTTTCGACGAATTTTTCATTAAATTTGGTATACAAACTTTAAAATTTGTCAATTATAATTTTGAGAATTGGATTAAGAGAAAGTTGTGTGAGTGTTTCATACCAGATTTTTTTTTTTTTTCTTTTTTGGTAAATTGTTATTAATTTATCAAGTTTGCTATCGCCAAATTTGGTAGAAAACGTAGTTTCTTAGTAGTAAATTTGTTTTGTATTTTTTGAAATTTTTTGGTCTAATCATTGCGTAGACTGACGGAATCAAACACTTTTAGTGTTACAAAATTTAATGAACAAACAAACTTACATTCTAACGTTTATCGAAATCGTTCGATTAAAATTGCAAGTGTAATGAAAAAATTGTAAATCAACAACGTTTTTAAAGTCTTCGAACAAGATTTAAAAAAAAACAAAATGTAAACAAGAATATAAAAAAAATGATACACTTATTAAAGTAGAAAGTAAGGAGATTGGAAGATAAAGTGGGACACGATGCTCCAAACTGATTTGATGACATTTGATGCGCATTCCTTCTTTCTTATCTTGAAACCAGTTGACGTGACATGACTTATAAAACTGATTTCCATAAAAAAAAAAAAAAATTCAGTCTTTTTCAAACATTTCTTTTGTAATAATTGTTACTTATTGCGCCATCGCGCTGATTGCAGCATAAACAAAGATTAAAATAATAAAAATTATAAAATATACGGAGATAGACTTCTTCTTTCTAAAGAACAACTATGGATATCAGTAGATGGGAAAATGGAAGTTAGAACAAATCTAAACTTTGACTTAACTGATGGAATGAAGTGGAATACTCACTGTGCTGGAAAGGTTGCAAAAAAATCAAGAAAAATGTATATTTCTCAAGAAGGTCATCGTGTCCGCAAGCCTTTGCAGAAGTGTTATTCATATTATTGAACATTCGCAGAAGTATTACTTTTTTTGAATCAAATAAAGCCAAATCTTATATTGCGCCATTAATCTAATTCTTTCATTTCGATTTTCTTACTTCTTTTAGGATTTTCTTACTCATTTCCGAATAAGTAAACAATAATTGTTGTGACATAATATTACCTGGGTAACAATAATGACAAAAGTAAATTTGTATAAGCGGGCTTTACGTCTAACTACCCGCTCAGGCATTCAAATCCAGTAGCGTAGGGGTTCTTGAAAGCTAAGAAAAGATCCGAGACGTATATCAGTTTGAGTAAAAATAAACTTCAAATGCGGACAGGTTTCCTCACGGTTCATTATAGACTCAGAGGGCATCTGAAGGATCTTCTCCATAAACGCGACAGCACCTGCAGCTTCTATGGGAGATGGATGAGATAACAACAATGTATTGTCCAAAGAAGATTTAGAAATGTGAGCGTGTTGGAAGAGGATTTATTCTCTCTAGAATCTTCCCATATTCTGTGATTTCCAGGAGATATTAACTTGGAAGGGCTGTAGTAGGTTGAGAGGTCTCTTTCCGGCTCAGTAGTGGAGCACAGTAGACCTCTTTTGGTCTCAATGCATTATATATTGGGTAAATACATTAAATTTATACTCTGTTCGGTACCTATAACTATTAAATTACTGAAGCTTTTTCAGATGTGACCAATTTTATGGCCTGACTAGTATTGCTTGGACATATATTAACGTGCTCTAATGTAATTAGTAATTTTTGTATATAACAATCTCTTTAACCATTCATATAACGGTCACACGCTAATCTTCTCGTCAACAATTTAAAAACAATTCTAGTTCTTGAAAGAAGATTAAAACGGAGATGGCCACAATATTTGTTACATCCACCGAAGATTAACTTGATAACCTTTGACGTTATGCACTAGCATTAATTACATTTCATACTCGGGCCATATATCATAAATTGATAAAAATCACTCCAATAGGGAAGAGGCAAGCGATTAGCTCAGTGGTAGCGCGCCGGATTAAGCAACGCGAAGGTCCCGTGATCGAGACCAGCAGTGCTGCCCTTAGATTTTCTCTTCCTAGGAGCCTCTCAGCTCACTGCCCGGTGATTGGCAGTGCACCGAGTCAGCTCCGGGAACACAATAGATCTTTGTGTAATAATTTTTTTTTTTTTAATAATCCCACTAGAGGGCAGTACCGGAGCTCGCGCTCATCCCTGCCCGTACACAGTACAGCTAACTTATAATACAAATCTATAGACGCGTGGGCAAAAATTTTATCCAATAGAAATTCCTAGTCTATCCACTGTTCCGTAAAAGATCAAATATTAAGTAAATATTGAGTAAAAGGTCCAAATACTTCGTAAACGATTAATATATTTCTAATCCACTGGCCTGTAACAATTCATTTCATTTCCCATTCACAATATTTACATCTCAACTATTTACAAAACAAAACTGTTCCCCTGTACTCGATATTCCAGGGGAGCCACAACTAAACTATCCTAATATATCTATTATACGAATACACTAATCCTACACCCTAACCTTACCGCATTCATACCACACACAACTATAAATAAATAATGCAATCAACCCACATTCACTCCGCCTACTCTACCCAGCTATTGTTGATCCTTCTGGATAATGCCGCGGACGCAAATTTACTATAAGCTTCATAAGCAAACTTATTCTCCAATAACAGACCAAGATAATATCCCCTATCCCCTTTGTGTAATAATATCCCCTATAACAATCTAACAGGGTCATCACTGGATGGGATACCTGCACACGTTATGCTTCCATTTCATTATTTTTCACAGACAGCAACATTACAGGCAGGATACATTTTGTATTTGGAACAGTATTACAATTAAATAAAAATAAATAAAACATGCATGTAATATGTTAATACTTTCTGTAAATATTTTGAATGAATTAGACTACATTAAAATTATGTAACAAAAGTTTTAGCAATGCTACAATAAAAGATTCAAGAAGAATTCCACAAGAAAATTCTGTGTAAAATGGTGCTAATCGCTTGAAAACTGTCCAATCAAATTTACAAATTGACGAACGCATTTAGAGACACAAATAGCTTAGTAAGAGGAAATATTGTAATCGTGTCAAATTTTCGATATCGCATTTTCACCGGAAATATCCGTTTTGAGGTCCCCTGAGTCCAAAAAAGTGGTTTTTAGCAATTGGTCTGTGTATCTGTCTGATTTTGTCAGAGTGTGTGTGTGTGTGTGTGACAGCATATCTTTAAAACGAAAAATCGCAGAATGTTCAAACTGACACCAGGAGACCTGAAAATGAGCTTTTCGTAAAAATCGTTCAACCGAAAGTGTCACTTTACTAAATTTTTTTTTTTTCAGTTTTTTTATAATTTTCTCAAAAACAGCTTCAACGATTTTCTTTAAATTTACTCACATCAACAATACATACAAAGAACTACAATTTTATTTGAAAGATTTCTGCTGGTAAAGTCATTTAAGGAGGTTTTTGAGGGAAGGTTAGGGTTATGTTTTCCTGTAAAGTGCTATAATAGTTGATTATACAATTCTATCATTTAAACAAAATTAATTCAAAATAAATGGATTGCCGAAATTCCAAGTTTCAAGAAAATTTGTACTCCGGAAGTGTATTTTTACTGAACAGTTTTTTTTCAGTTTTCGTGATTTTCTTCATAAAAACACGGACGAATTTCATTAAATTTTGTATACCAACTATAAAAAAAATTGTCAGTTACAATTTTGTAAACTGCACTAAAAGAAAGTTGTGTGAGTGTTTCCTACCAGACTTTTTTATATATTCCAGTAGATATTTATATATTTTATTTTTAATATAATAATAATAATAATAATAATAATTTACTTAATTATATTTTTGTTTAATGATTAATTTTGTTTAATGAATTATTTTAATTCGCAAGATAGTGTTCATTATAATTATTATGTAATATTAATGTCAGTTTCTTTTCTGCTTTCCTTGATATGTTCCTACTTTCCTTTTCTCTTGATCAGAGCGCGAAGCTCTAGAAGCAGTTGCATCTCTTCAGACGCGTATACCTTGATTCGCCCCGTTTACATAATCAACATCTTTAAATATGCCAAGATGTTCCTTTAGAACATGTAGAGAAAAAGATGATCAATGCCTATGTTAGGCAATGTGTAGGAAGGAATTTACCCCATTTGGTACTTTGCCTAGTCATTCCATTGAATGCCTATGGCGAAGCCGGTAAAGTTACCTTCCCCCTCTACAGCTAGATAGATTACATCATTTTTGTTAGGTTGTGTGTTCTAACGTCGAGTGTAGAAAGTGCAGCAAAGAATGCTGTATTTTTAACACATAAATGTTACCAGCTACTTGTAAAAAGCGTTCAGGAAGTTAAATTGACCGCAAGAAAAACAAACGTCGAAATGTCGTCGGCCGCAGCAGCAGCTATGGCAGAGGGGAAAGAACGTGCGGCCGAATGGGCAAGATGAATTGAGGGTAGAGATGAGTAACACATGCGCGAGAGGATTAAAAAATTATAAGCCTGTTTATGTTAATAGAAATGAAGTAGCAAAAAATGTACCTTATTTTCTGATTGAAAAAACTTAGAAAACTTGAAATAACATTGTTTATATAGATCTTGAAAGAAAATATAATGTGATATCTGATTATTAATAATATCATCGCTAAAGGCCCCAAATAGTAGCATTGCTTCTGTAAAATTTAGCAGTAATTACGTATGTGTTGCCATTAATAGATATAGTTTTTAAGTCTTTCCATACTTTGCCTAAGACGACGTAGACATTCTATAGAATGCCTAGGCAATGTATAGAATACCTAAGCTCAAGTAGGAAATAAAAAGGATATTTCTTACTTTGCGTAACATGCAACAATGACATGTATGAAATGCCAAGGCATTCAATTCATTCCGTCTATAAATACAGCATCCAACAATTGTAAAATATAAAAGAATATGAATGTATTAGTTGGAAACTGAGTAAAACATTAATTTATTATCTATGATCTTTATTGTCGCTCCAATAACCAAAAGATTGAAATCTTGTTTTTTTCGTTTGCCTGAAATCCGGCAGGATAAGTTTACACCATACTTCACATCCTCTATATAAACATTTCACTTTTGGGCAGAAATGAAAGGTGTAATTAATTATTATCAATGACATACACAATAATAATTTGTTATTAAAATATAGTATTTCTATACTGTTAATCTAATTATCAATTGTCTATTTCAGCTGGGTTAAAATTATGAATGAAAGAGGAAGTGAAAGTAGATTACAATTATTATAGAAGTAAAAAGATTTTATTTCTCTCTCACTCTTTGTAATGATTAGTTTGCACTTCCTTTTATCAGATAAATTAATTAAAGACGTACAATGTTACATTAACAACTTGTATATTGAGTAAGCAATTATTATAACATTAGATTTTCTATTATGGTCATATAAATTCAGGCTAGTTTAAGTATAATCTATAAACTTATAAGAATTAGATAAAGAGTGTTTTTTAATTATTTTTCTCCCATTTAAGCCCCTAAAATCTTGGCAGAATTAAAGGTAGTATTATTATTGAAAAATATGGTTGGATCCGCAATGGTTGGACAATTTCTAAAATTGTGTCCTTCAAATGCCATATCAATAGCATGCTTCTTTTTGTTTTAATATTTACTTTCTCTTACTCTGTAAGTATCATATCTAATTTTCGCAATTGAGTTTCAAATCTATGTGTTAAGGTACCTTGAGCAAAAGAGCAAAATGTTTTTAACGAATGGTCTATTTATATAAGACATAAGACATAATTTATTGTTTTTTGAGATTTACATATCTCCTAACAAGGAGTTGGTTGTGAGTACAAACAATAATTAAATAAAATCAAAATAAAGAACTACTGGGCAAGAAAGTAAATACAACAACAAAAACAAATACAAATGCATATTATTAAAAATAAATCTAAGCTGCCAATAAATAAATCAAAATCTCAATACTTCTTGGATAGTTAAGGCAGATTAAAGTTAAGTTTTGTTTAAGATAGTAAACTAAATTCACAACTCTATTCGTTTAATATGAACGATCTAAGCTTTAAAGCGGATATTGTATAAAATATAAATTATACAAATGCTCCAAATTAGAAATACATTAAATATTTTCCATATTAACCTGTTCTGACCGTATTCTATTTAATATAATTATTTAAATACTTTATACGGTAATTATTGTATATTGTGGCAATCTAATAAAAAATGAATTAAATTTTCTGGATTTTCCAATTTACAAATTGTACCATTTTCCATAGTTTCAAACTTGTATATTATATTTCCTTTCAAATATAATCTAAAAAAAATGTTCACCTAAAATTCTTAATTGATTTATCAGTCTTCGTTTATGCAAGTTACATGGAATTTGTAGATTAGCTTTCACTCAGGCCTAGCATACTTATGTATCTGTAACTCCTATTATATATTTAGAATTAAAAACTGATTCCATTGATTCTAGACTGATATGATGATTTACATATTTTCTCAAGAATTTTCTAAAGAAAAGAAGGTAGTTCTTTTCTAATGATATCGCTATTTTTCACAGTTAAGAATATAAGACATCCCTACAATTTCGACAATTTTTCTTTTAACTGGCTATACCAATTATAACAGTATTTTATTACCCGACCATCTATCTAATAATACTTCCAATCTTTTAATGCATAACTTTTGGCAACCTATAAGCGAGGGCATTTCAATTATTTTACATAACCAATTAATCCATACGCTTAATTAATTTTATTTCTATATTGTTATGTCCGGTTTCCAATTGCACGAAGTGATAGGGTGTGTAATGTAGTGATGTGATGTGTATTTGTAGTGGCTTGAGCGGTGTTGTGAAAGGGCTTGTATGTTTGAGATAAAGATAGAAGTATTAAGAAATCACCACTGTTAACAATAAATATATTCTTTCAAAATAATAACTACAAGTTATTTGATATTATAAGCTAATTTAATATATTGTGAAACTGCCACTGGTATTTAGAGAACGATTCCTGTGAAGTAGTGTTCTGGCTTTGAAAGCAGAAGCCAGACTATTCTTGTTTGAAGGTAGAGTACAGACTATCTAGAAAAATAATAGTTTAGAGTTTAGAATATTTTATAGAATCCAAAATTGTATTTTGTTAATATTTTATCTTGGTGCTGTGAATTTACCTTCAAAAAGAGTGTATTTTAGAGTCAGGTATATTAAATCTAGGTCATTGCTATTGGGAAAACAAAGGCACAAAATCCCGTTGGGTTAATTCTTTTGTAAAAGAAAATTCCCCCGCTAGAGAGAGATTCCTTAAAATAATCTGTACTCTGCCTTCAAACGAAACAGTCTGACTTCTGCTTTCAAACAACGAAGTCTGCATTCTGCTTTGAAAGCCAGAACAGTTCAGGAATCGCTCAGTGCCAGATATAAGTTAAAACATAAGAGCCTAGCATTTATTCTAGATATACATCTGATTTATAATTGTGTTATTGTAAAGTACTTGAATTTACTTAGAGATAATATAGTTATTTTAAAAGCAATGGGATCTCTTGATTATTTCTTAATACTTCTATCTTTACCTCAAACATACATACAAGCCCTTTTACAAAACCGCTCAAGCTACTACAAATACACATCACACCATTACATTATAGGTGTATGTATTTCTGGGGCTATATAAGAATATGTAAAACAAATGATCTCAAAACCACCCTACACCGCATCTGGTGGTATTAAGAGGTTTCACTATAAATATTAAAAATTTATTGAAAATTATATTAGTTATTCGTAGTTTTCTCGGAAATGGTTCAAACGAAATTTCTTGAAATTTTGTATAAATCCCTTTCTTACTTTTATTTATTTATTTGAACATTTTCTAGGCTTTTATAGGTTCTGGAGGATGTAACTTTAAGCTTCCCATAAAGTACCAATTCAGGACAATGTGAGTCCTGGTCATATCTTACGACTTATATCATAAAAAGATTCATTAGAACCACTGCTGTAATTAAAATCTGAAAAAAATCGGTTAAATGCGACTTCACTGAAACGGTTTTTGAATATTCTTTTTTGCACTTTCCTCGAAAACATTTACAACGGTTTTTCTTTAAACTTAGTACACAGATATAAATGTATCATTTTTATTTGGAAACATTTTTCATTTTGAAAAATTGATTCTACGGGGTTCAGGGAATCTCGACTTTAGATTTCAAATCTTACTCAGTTTTTTGTTCAACGTTATTGAAGTTTTCTTCTGGACTCTTGTGTTATCATTTCAAGTGTATTTACCTTGCCTCTAGATATACGTATACTATTTTATATTTTATATTTTTTTCTTAGACAACATATTTTTTCAGATCATTTACTTTCTTTTACTTTTTAGTAAGAGGAAGAAGTATTGAGATTGCGTCAAATTTTCAATTCTCGAATTTTCAACGGAAATATTATACGTTTGGAAATATATCAAAATCCGAAAAAGTGATTTTTTTAGAAATTGATCTGATAGTAATAATATTATTATTCTTTTTAAAGAGGGGATTGATTATTGCACTGCGACTTCTGAAAGATCCAAATCCCAAAAATCTGAATCCAAAAAAATTTGTGCCACCCTTCCGGAGCATTCATTCACCTGGATTCTTACCCGGGACCTCCGCGTTACTAGTCCAGCGCTTAATGAGCTAATCCGTTTCTTCTCCTCCTTGCCTTATCGACGGAGACCCTAGTTTGTGTACTGTGATTATCTTTGTGTGTAAAGAGTAGAGTGTATATAGTTTAAATGTATTGTGTGCTGTTCTGACGAAGTGCATGGAGTACTGAACTGTGGTAACCCGTAGGGTCGCTACTACCCAAGTAACTGCATGCAACAGATATCCCTTGCGGGCAGTATAGTTTAATAATAATAACTTTTCTGTCTATTTATGCCGGTGGCATTTAAAAGAGTCTGACACATACGTATTTTACAATTCAAATAAAATTACAAAACAATTCCTAATACATGCCCTACAAAGTATAAACTATACTTTCTTACTTACTTACTATTCGGTGCAACAGTCCTTAAAGTAGGACTTGAACCTCCTCAATACTAAGTTTTCCCCATTCGTTTCGGTCTGCAGCCTTGTGGCGCCATCCTCTTACTCCAACCCGACGGAGGTCTTCTTCCAACGTCATCCAACCATCTAAGTCGAGGGCGCCCTCGATTTCTTGTGCCTTCTGGTTTCCCAATTAATAATTTTCGAGGTAATCCCCCTCAGGCATCCTTTCCACATGCCCCAACTATCTCAACCTCCCTTTCTTTGTTTGGGCGATTATATCCGGCTCTCCAAACAAGTCCCTCAGTTCTTCATTTTTTCTTATTTTCCAATCGCCATTCACGCACTTCGGGCCAAATATCCTTCTAAATATTTTTCTTTCCCAGACACCGAGGATCCTTATGTTTTTTTTACTGAGAACCCATGTTTTGCTGGCATAAGTGGCGATGGGTCTGATAATAATTTTATAGGCAATTATTTTAGCCTTGCGGGATAAATCCTTGTACCGCAGGACCGCGAACAGGCATCTATTTCTTGCCGATACTCTCGCCTTGATTTATGTGGTAATATCGTTATTGTTAGTTATGAGCGACCCTAGATATTTAAAATCGCTGCACATTGGGAAGCTGTAACCTCTCAACTGGATTTGCCCTTCCTCACGCGACTGGGCTTTCGAAGTTCGCATATATTTTGGTCTTTACTTCGTTGATTTCCAGACGACGTTTCTTACAAGCCTCTTCCAGTTCCTGAAAAGATCCCTCCAGAGCCGCTTTAGTCCGCGCTATAATCAACACATCTGCATAGGCCAAGTGTTGTGTTAATCTGCTGTAAATGGTGCCGCCGGGGTTCGTTCTGATGGCCCGCACCGCTTGTTCTAAACAGAGATTGAAGATTACACAGGA